>JAGDQP010025920.1:541-15731 GCA_022664845.1 Lepisma saccharinum
GCCTTGCAAATTTGAGAAAAAATATTACATTTCTATTTATAAAAGCAGCTTTCCTAATAAATAGATTCACTTGATGAGCGTAACAACCTGACAACAAAACATAGTTGCACGTCTTGCAATTAAGATCAAAAACACTGAACTGCTGAACAAGACTAAATTATTCGTAAAAAATAAATTACACGTAACGTTTCGACCTTCTAGCAAAGATCCTCATCATTGATCGCAAAGATCTAGCAAAGATCAGAGTGTATGTCTGATAAGGATCTTTGGTAGAAGGTCGAAACGTTACGTGTAATTTATTTTTTACGAATAATATAGTCTTCTTCAGCAGTTCAGTGTTTTTGAGCGTAACAGTGTATGTACACAGCATTTGAAATGGGCCAAATTTTCAGTTATAACTCAGCTTTTTACGCTTGATATCGCTATGTGGACCGTTTTTTATTCATGTCTTAATTCTTGCAAAAAAAAGTAAATAATACGGTATACTATTATACAAATAACTCAGGATTTAAAACTTAAATAAAAAAAACGAGTCGCACAGCGATAAGAAGTGTATAAACTAAAGTTAGAACTTAGAACTGAAAGTTTGGTCCACATTGGATTAGACTGGAGGGGGGCATACGAGTGTAAATATTTGCTTTGGCGTCTATCTTCCGACACTAAGGAGTCACTCCAATATCCAGGAAGTCGCGCGCGAGATGCAGCATTCTGTGGTAACTTCGCTGTTGAAAGCATGAAGGAAATATACACGCTCACACACACATACACGCTCTCTCTCTCTCTCTTTCTTTCTTCCTTTCTCTCTCTCTCTCTCTCACACACACACAGATAAACTACGAGTAAATGAAGGGAACTAGCAGACGACCTTTCTGCAGCGTTGGAGAAGGTCTTTTCGCTTGCTCGCCACAAATGTCTCCTTGTGGAAGCAATTCAAATCTAGGAGGGGAGGAATGAGCAGAAACGTTCTGCTCGCATTTGCCGTGTAACGTCTCAAGTCCTGTACTGATTGTACTAGAAATGCCAGTCCAACATCTAGTGGAGGGGAAGGCTATGTAGCGAGACAGGCATTTAAGCGTGTGCGCATGAATTACAACGCCAAGATTAAACTCTAAACTTGTGAAGTATTTATTCTCTTCCTAAAGGTAACTATGACTTTTTTGAACTCCGAGGGGTAGAATATTATTACATATTCTATATTTTAGAGTGATTGAAATTAAAAATTAAAAACTTTAAGAAATGGTGGTGTTGCGCAACGGGGCAAACAATAGCAGCCACCGCCACTGACTCAAATAATGTCTTGCTATATTTCATTAACGTTCCCATTATTTAAACTACCTTCCAAAACCCTTTTACCTGAATACTTTATATATTCAAACGAATACGTCATCTTTTCTCGTGTACATAAACAACTTCAAACAATACCATTAGAAACAAGTTGGCAATATACATCGTTATGACATATTCTAAAATAAATTCAGTATCTTCAACAATAAATCAAATATTAGCCAGCAAACAATCCAATTATAAAATTGAATAAAATACAAAGTATTACGTTCAATTATCCATTCTAATTAAATAAACAAGACAATTTAAACATTCACTCAAAACTCCAACAAAACGCATACCCCACATTAACTTATACCATATCAACCTGACAGAAGTGCGTGGTTCTCGTGCCATGTGGGTTTTGTGGTCGACAAACACCGTGTGTATGGGTTTTCTCGAGGTTCTCCTGTTTCCTCCAACTTTCTTCATTCCAGAGATTCTTTCATCATCATCCATTCGACCTTCAATTCGTCCTAACTTAATATGTTGTTAATCACTTTAACCTCTCAATGTTATAACGACGATTTGTTACATTGTAAACAATTTTCAGGAACATGGCACAATTTGAAATTGATTTTTTATGGTGGTTCAGGCCGGAATAGGGTAGCGGAAAGGATGCTGCAAGGAGTCGATCAGGGCCTAAGTTGAAGGTGCCATCCCGGCATCTGCCTAATGTGACGGAGTAAGAAATCCTCAGTCAAGATGATCGACCGCTGGAATCGAAGTCAATATTCTACCAACCGAGCCACGGCCGCTCAGTGTTGGCACAAAAAGACAGTTGCATGGAAATTTGCGTTAGGTCGAGTAATGAAGCCATAGACATATCAACCTGTCATTATTTTAAATGCCGTGCTATTGTGATAACTTGGGTTGTAGTGTGGACTGATTGTGAATCTCATAACCCGTTAATAACCATATGGAAATAGGTATTTTTTTTAAAACATCCTGTATGGAAAATAACACTGGAGAAAGAGGCTGGAATAATGAAACCAATAGAGACGAAAACAGAAACGTGAGGTAAAATGAAGAAAGCAAAAGGGGTAACTAATGCTTTAAAACTCGAACACACATTTTTCTTCCTTCCATTTTTCGAGCTAGTCCAATTAGTTACGGACATGGCAGCGAGTCTGTGTAGAAGATAGCGCAACAAGTACCGTTTCCTCTTCAAACAAAGAATAGGAAAAACTACGGCTTAACAGTATCAGTACGAAACAAAAGAGCGAATTATGGTACTTGAACCGTTTTTCAGTTGCTACAGGTGTATATTTACAATCAGTGCTTGAGCGGCTTAGGATAAGCCATTTTAAGATCTAGGCCTAAAATGCCTAATGGCCATAAAATAAATTCAGATGAGCTATTTTAACCTTTTGATTTAAATTTCCTTTCTATCACTTATTTTATGTCAAGCAAAAGTGGAATTTCTAACTGGTATCGTGCTTATTTTAACATATATCCTTGAGGACAAAAATGCCGGCGAATACTAACTCCGTGGCTTACAGAACCCGCAAGTTCATCTCTGCAATAACAAACCTTTGGATGATATCCTGCACTGCAAAAACTGCACCTTTGAAGAGTGGGTACAAAATGCTGATTTTATACCCACAGTTTTTGAGAGGCAGTGGGGAACCCGGGGTTGGGTTTAGAGAGGCGGTTTTTTGCCTCCCAGTTCTTCGGAGGGAACAGATTAATAATAAAAAAAAATGATGGTAAAAATATGAATCTCTTTCCCCGTCACTGATTCTCAAAAATTGTAGGGGAATTATACCGTCTATTTTTCCTATTTTCGTTGCTCACAGGCCACTTTAAAATATTATCATTAGTCATCAGGCACATAACGATTTAGTTTTTCCAAATCCCTAATTTTATTGCACTTGATGGAAAGTTTTCCTGAAGAATAAGCTCGTGTCCTTATGTACTAGTTCTTGACTGATACTCTCTTAAAAGTTTTCAGGTCACTATAAAACTTCAGGCAATTACATTTTTAATCCATTTTTAATGTCAATACGTGCAGCTATCACTACATTTTCGAAAACACTGCAAAACTAAAAATAGCCAAATTATGGACTGATACCCTTTTAAGAAGTAATATACGATTTACTTCTTTTCGCGAGTTTTGTTTTCCTGTGTGTATTCACTTCGTACCATGTTTGATAATAGAGTTTCTCTTGCTTATAAGGTGGAACGGCAGGCTAGAAAATGTGATTTGTGTTTGGACCAGCTTCTCATTTACTTCTTAATCCCAAATGATCTTTTGAAATGAGACAGCAATAGGGTCTACTACAAGTTAGCTTTCTGCAACGTGTTGGAGAAATATAAGTAAATAAAACAGATCTTTAGTATGAAGTTTAATACATTGCATGTACTTCTTTTACCAAATATTGTAGTAAACTCATTTTAACAAAAATAAGTTAAATTAAATACGTTTAAATTTTTGTGGCTGATATTCACTTTACAAGGAGTAACGATAATAGTGTATGTATCTATATTCTATTATTTGAGGATTATGAACAAACATTTTGTTACAGTATATTAATGTTAAACACGATATGAACAAGGAAAACAATTATTGATGCGGTACTAATTTGCTCTTATCATATCTAAGCATGATAAATGTCAGCTAATATTTGCAGCACATGATAAGATACTGAAAAGAGCTTGCTTATTACTTTCTACTTATTCTTACTCAAAATTCAGATATTTATTTAGACATTTAATCCGTAGTAGCATTTCAACCTACCAAATAAGGTAGGGCATCTATTTCTTTAAATAAAAAGAAAACAGTCGGTAACAAATTTTCCGAATTCAAAAAACGAAATTTGGTTTAGAGGATTTGAACGTGGATCTTCCACACTGTTAAACCAATCAGAGTGTCCATATAGAAACTGAGAACACTCAGAGGAAATATACATGAAATTTTAATTTGTATTAAAAAATGTTAAGATATAATGGACACACAGAACTTAGTTAAATGTACTGTACTCGCCAAAATGGAAAAAAACTAATGGATTACCATCTAACGCTGAAAAATCGAACGCAGTAGTTCAATTTTTTTGTTGGGGGGGGGGGGGGGATGATCAGGATATCGTGGATTTGAAGGATTTATAGCTCCTACACTTTACAAAAGCCACAAATCTCTATTGAAACCATTTTTCAACTAATTTTGCTTGTGTACCTCATTTAACCAAAGAAAGACCGTCGGTAGTAGCGGGCAGTTAATATTATTTTCATAACGCCTATCATTTATGCAACCAACGTGTCGCATGTGTTAATTGGGTTGCATATAGGAAAGGATTTAGATGCCAGCACCCACAAGTAGAGACAATAGAATTCCCGAAAGTTTTGAACACACAATAAAATAAATCAAATGGAGAAGATCGGTTGTTAACATTTTGTGAAAATGCTTTTTAGCTCATGAAATACTCGCGACATTTCGACATTTTGCTTCCACCCACGAATTTTGAGCTTTACTGAAGAAATTATGCCGTTTCTATTCGTTCATTCACGAAAATAATGCCTAAGCATTAGGGAAAAATAATACGCATTCAAAAATCTATCATCAGACTCGTGTAGCACGAAGAATGTTAGAATGTAGTACACTAAATCCTCCAAAGAGGTTAGGTGGCAGTCCATTAACATCGCGTATCTTTCTCCACCTGTAACCCCCCCCCCCTAGATTTCAGGAACTACCAGTCAGACAGAGAGATTCATTCGTCTTTGGATTCCTCATTGTCTGAAAGATTGGGAAAAAAATATAACGTTGACTATTTTTTAAGGGGAGGGTATTCTTAAAGGAACATATACGGGGCGCTTTGGTTCTGTCTATAAAGCCAAATAATAATATTAATGTTATAAGTCTACGACTGTAGATGTGAAAAATAATAATCTTTTTATGTTGGTGAAGGAGCCGCTGGAGACAGTAGCACTTGTTAAACAAGATAGTTGCTTTTGTCACTTGTTTTGAAATTGTACTACCACAGAAAGTCAACTCGATCATACTTCTGAACTTCTGTTCTGTAAAAACATATAATGGGACCATAAGTGGAGTAAAAATAATGGAGAGAAACAAAAATATACATTTCGTGCGTTTTTACTTTTCCATCCCCGGTTCTTTGGAGTAGAAAAAAGCGAAGGAAGGCTGTGTTGTAGATATAATGTGATAACCAGCAGAACAGAAGTTGAAATTTTACGTTCGTGAGAACTTTTGTCTGTAGAATTTGGGTTAATCGATCCTTTATGGAAAGCGTGACATGACCAGGATGGGACGGATCAAGACGGGTCAGAAGGGTCACGAAGTTGACCCTGTACGTCACCTATTAAGAAATTTGACCGAACCTTCAATCAGGTTTGTTCAGAGCAGTCTTCTAATAGGACGTAAATCTGTTCCCTTTTTTTGTTATCTTTCTGATCCCTATTTTGTCTTTCTTTTGTATATCATCATATTACTTTTTCTTCATTTCTTTTTTAATGCGCAGTGAAGACGACTTGTCGCAGTTCTAAATTAATTCCCCGCGATAGTCGTAGCGTGACGCATGAAGCGAATACCGACTCCAGACGAATATTGCCGATGCAACTCGAAGTGATACAGCGTCCGGCAGTAGAGGAAGCTGGCGGTTAGTAGCTGTGAGTTAGTGGTTGGTGTCAAGTGAAGCTAAGCTCTTTGCAACGCCGATGGATTCTATGATCATTACCGCGGTTCCAGATTGAACAGGTTAGTGAAGTGGCAAAAACTCCAGCTGCGGGTATCCCCAAGTGTTCCTTTAACAAGTCTTGGTTCCCCCTATTGTCATTTTATAACCTGTCCGTTTTTTGTGTGTGTGTTTTCTTTTTTGTGGTTGATACAGTGTTTCAAGGATAAATGGAAAAAGGAGGAAAGCGTTGGTGTACGTCCTGTGTGATACATGCATAAAGCCTATCTATTATACTGCAGCCATATTGTGCCGCAGTGTGTCCGCTTCTGTTCCCGAGAGTGACTTGTTTTAAGTTAATATAAAAACAAAGTCAGTCTAGATTCGCAGCAAGTCTCCATATGGAATTCTTCCGATGCCTGGAGTTGGATTTTCGAATGAAAAGGATTGCGCTAAGCACGTGCAACCACCTGGGTGAACCGCCTTGATGACGTAATGCGACGCAATAGCGTGAGCGGTCGCATTTGTTATATATAACCTTGGCGGACAATATTAAATCTTTTTTTCTTTTAATAATAAAAAATAATATGCTACAAAAATGAAAGAGCGGAAATATTTGAGGAAGTGACTTTTCGAATGTTGCGTAGCCGAAGATCAGGCAGGAACTTATAAAGCAGAAGACAGGCACGATTTCCCGAGCTGTTTGTTTTCCCCGAACTCGGGATGAATTTCAGCGCCATTGTGTGTTTTGCTTACATTACATTATGTAAAAAGTGAATGTGTTGCGTTTTTCGCATTGCGTACTGTTTTCTTTTACCTTATTCTATGAGTTTAGACGCATGAGCAAAATTGTGTGTAGGGTTTATTTTATGACCGTCCACTACAGTGAAGTGTTTGTGTTATCATGTTCCGTTTTTATTGCTTAGATGCGTCGTCCGACAGTCGTCTGGAAATCCATTAACAGGGAAGAGGAAATTGTTTACTATGCAACATGCGTATAACTCTTTCATCCATATCGCATTACAGTTTATTACATAATAGTTCCGAGTAATGTCAAAACTTTCAATTGCATTATCCCTAATGCGCTCACTTTCTTGGATGGATTCAGGATTATCTGTACAAGGTTTAGTTTGAAATGTGGGAAACATAGCGTTCGATTTGTGCAACTGTAAAGAATTTCTAAGACATGTAGAATATGCCCGTTCATATTCCAGGTTGGGAGGATATTTTGGAAAATACAAGCCCGGGACGACTTTGGCAGAAAGGGGGATACCGAAGCGATCCCACCTCCTATAAATCGAACATCAGAAACAAATGTGTAAACATTTTGTTGGTTGATAGAATGCGGAAAAAATTTCTTGTCATCAGATTTTTCAAAAAAAAAAAAAAATCCGTTTAGTTTCTTTCATTTCTTTATTCTTTTTCGGTTACACTGATTGTATCGATATTTTAGTTTGTTTGAGAGCTGATATTAAAAAAAAATCTATTGTTTGTTTAACATTGTTTTGTAATTTTTTTTTCAACAAACGCTATTTAATCGCTGTCTTTCGTATATTGAGACCGCTTCGGGTATTCCCAAGTATCTCGTTTCTTATACCGTATTACGATGCGAAAGGACAATAAAAGGTAGGCTGTGGATTCAGAAGTTATTATCGGACCGAATATTTTCCCAAAGACTGGAAACTCCAGGATCTCAGAACGTGTTTCGACCGTACGGAATTTTTGGTGAGAACACCGGTTTCACTATACTGTCACATTCGTTAACAGTTAAAAAAGATTTATGTGGGCGTGGTTGTGAATATGGGAGGATGTGTTTGTTCCTTTTTAGGATTTCCCCCCGCTATTGTAGAATTTTTACCCGAATACCAGCGGTTTCAGATACACTTAAACCTTGTTTTTTCCGGAACGATTTTCGATTTTTTTTAGTTTAAACCAACCTGTACATCGTATATAAGTGAAGGCCGCTAATTAATTATCCGCGGTGTAAATGTGCAGTATTGTACTGTACTTGCCTTCTGTTTATTAAAATAAATTTTTTCATTTGTAAAATAAAACATTTTATTACTGTTTTCTATATTTGCAGGCGTTTATAACATGAAAAATTGTAAATTCGGTTTTATCCGGAACGGGTCCAGTCCCATCAAGTCCGGATGCACGAGGTACTTTTAGTGTAGAGGACATTAATACGCATTAATGCTATTGCGAAAGAAGTTGGGAAATTGTTTAAAAAGGAGGCACTTTTCTTATTCGTGTACTTTGTAAATTACGCTTAATAGAAAATTCGGTAAATTTTATATTTTGGACCATTTTAGTAAATAATGACTTTGGCCCGTCTCTAGTCCATTAGCTGTTAAATTTGTATTATTCACAAACTTCCATTCCCTAGTCGGGATTCGAACCCATGACCTTCGAGTCGCTGGTTTGACGCCTTAAGCTTAATGTTCGTGTACACTCTTTAATACACTTATTTTACAGATTTAAAACTCTTCAAAGGTTTGCGCTCAAAAAGTATAGATATACGTGTGTTGAGTTCATCTTGGTTTTCTGGACCAGTATACTTTGAACGTTTCTTATGGATTTTGCTTTACAAGTTTATTTTCAAAACTTTTCTTCTGCATTTCCCCCATATCACTAAAAATTCCGTCTCACGCATGTTTATTTCGAACTTCAATGAAAAGCGAGATTGAAAATTTTACAGGGTCCTTCGTAGTGTAGTTGCTTGGACCAATGGGCTATCAGTCACCGAGAGAACTCTATCCCCGCTTCCGCCAAAATCTTTTGCCTTGACTATCAAAATTATTTATTTGTAACTACTCTTAACTTCTGTGGAAAAAAAAAAAAAAAGGTTTCAATAGCTGCCGAGAAATCGGAATACATACGGTGATCATATTTTCTCACATCAGTCAAAATTCTGGACAAATTAACCAGGATCTGATAGGGGTGGTTTGAGGGTCAACCAAGGAAATGGGTTTTATTCATTTAGCTTACAAACTGCGGTTTATTAAAAACTACTTCAACTTTTTATTATAATTTTTATTTTATTTTAATAACAACTTCAGAACTTTAAAATTTCCTGTACCCTTTTTGTGTTCAGCTGTCATAACTTATTTCTTGAAATAATTTATACAATAATTTAAAACTAAGCTATTAGAAATTAATTGGTCAGCTATTTATTAATTACGAACGCTCATATAATACTTTTTTTTCGGAAGACCGGGACACAATTCTAAAATTCGGGACGTACGGTCCCCGAAGGTATACAAGACGTGACTCCGCGGAAGTGATATATTTTTTTACAATACATAGGCCTACAATAGAAATAATATATTTCTAATAAGTAACTCTTAATATAACTTCACAATCTGTCACTTCACTCTCTTGCATTTTGCGCGTCGTTGGTAATCGTCAATCAGGTTATTTTTCCTCGTGGAAAAATATGTAAAGGTGCAAGCGGAGTTGATACTAAGCGGGTTCACATTTCTGCAAACATTCCGAAGGTTCTGTATTTGTTATTGAGAATAACATTATTTATATATTAGTGTGAATAAATAAATAATTATTTATTCACACTAGTATATAAATAATGTGAATAATTTATAATTTTAAAAAAAGGCGAATTTAGATGTGGAATCGACCGACATGGACGGGCGATTTTTAGTCTCCCTCTGGAATACATGTTTGAACTTCCAATGGCGATTATATGTGGAGTTTGCAATACCATGTGCATAACATACTTCATTTTCATATTTGTAGACCTTCACGTTTCGGAATTAACCCAATATTCACCTTACTTTTTGAGACTCCTTTTACGTTATGTGAGATATGAAAAGATTTTAACTGACGTCAATATGTCTTGTTTAAATTTCAAAGATTTTCATGTAAAATATTGCCCGTGTTCCCGTCTTTTTTCTTTGAAAATTGAAACACTCTTCATATTTTGAAATTAAAAAGTCCCCAGTGCCAAATTTGAGCAACTAAATTAGGCCTATATGGTGTAACAGGTAGCGCGCTATCTTTGTACGAGTTATTTCTAAAGTACGAATAAACCCGAAAGATGAGTTTAGGAATAAGGGAAAGTATTACACGTCGCAAACTTACAACAACAGCATTGTATTGTTGCAATTCTTGGTTGAGGGTACAGTCTAAAATTTTAATAAAGCACACACACATCTCTTTTTTGTTCGTGGTTCTCAAATTTTAATCGAAGCTGTGTCAGGTAACACGGAAATCTACTTTCATCGAGATCAGTTTCTGTTCAGTTCACATACCCGTCGTTGAATTGCGATTGCGCATTCCTGTTTTTATCTCTTTTGTTCCTGAAATAAGCTAACGAAAATTTTATTTGACGTGGAAAGTAAATATAGATAAGTGACAGTCCTTTTTTTATTTTTTCTAAAACGGATTTCTAAATCTACGTGTAAACTGTCTTTATATTACGAACTGAATCCTTTAATGGACAGACAGACCGCCTAAAATTGAAACGTAACTAAAAGGAGACCGCCATTGTTACTGTGCTTGTTTTTTTGTTATCGCCTTTTTATTTATTTTTAGAAGTCTTGGATTTTATTGTTGCGATATTTGTGTTTTGTTTACACAATTGGAATGTTTGTTAAGTTTTTTTTATCAGTGGTTTATCTTATATGAAGCGAAAAAGATCCAGGTTTTTTCCTCCATCACACATGGTAAATGCTTGATGGTACCTACATGATTAAGCTCTGGCCGACTACCTTTTAACATCCTCTCCCCCACCCTATCCCTGCCTGAGCCACAGATGCCTAAAGATCATAAATAACATGTTATTAAATTGAATGTAAAAATTCAGTAGGAAGAGTACTTACTTTAGCGTAATTTTTCGCTAATGTTCGATGTTCCTTTTTTCTTAACGGTAATACGATTATGGTGCTTTAAAAGTTTTATTTTTTTTTTAAATTTCCTTTGTTTTTTTAGTGGGGGGAGATGGTAGTACGGCAGTGTTGAGTTTTAATTATGGTTTTAGTTAATAACGGTTGATAACTATGCTTGAATTGTGTTTTAAGAAAGAAACCTGTGAAGAAGTGTCTAGGTAATCCTTGAGGATGACTTTAGCAATTGATAACGATATTCTTTAAAGCAGTGGTTTTCAGCCACCGGCTCGTGAAACTATTGTACCTATCCTCGGCAAATTATTAGCTTTTAAGTATTACACTTACTTTGTAGATTTTCACAGTTAGGTTAAAGTGTAGTACATTTCCTTTTCAAAACAACTAGAAGTTATACATTTACTGGCATCTCTCGAACGTGAAATAAACCTCTTACTTACTGGCATCTTCACAGTCAGTAAAAGTTTCTCCCTATAGATATTCTTCCGGTACGTGAGTATTAAAAGGTTGAAAACCACTGCTTTAAAGTTTTGCGAAGGTGACCAGGTCCAGGTTTTTAACTCTTTGTCCCGCCTTTTCTAAGGGTTCAGCCGGGACGCTAATTTGTCCTGGATTTCACCAAACGTTCCCGGATAATTTAAATGGACGAGATGATTTTATAACCAATGCTATACTGAAATCAGTGTTTATTATGTCAGATGTAGCACGAAGATGGGGCAGTAAATTAATTGGTAGTAAATTCGAGTTTCAGGTAGTATTTTATTTGAAGGTACCGTGCGAGACTTTCCAATGCGGTGTCCCGGATTGAGGTGCGGAAAATCTGGTTACTTTAGCTTTGTAGCAGAAAAAGCGACTGCAGAAGAAATTGTGGTATATTCTCTTACACTTAACAGGGAGTGATGATATAATTCATAACCATAAAAGTTCAATATTTAATTTTATTAAGTATTTTTTCTTATATTACATAAGAAAACGTAGTTTTGCTGTACGTATACGAGGTAATGAGCCGATTAGTATTTCTCAAATTTCATAATAAGTAAATAAACATAAACCGCAAAAATATTATAAAAATGACTTAAGATTAATTTCACGAATTTTGGTAAAGAATTTATCGAGTTGTTAGGCAATTTTGAGAACTTTAATTTAAGACTCATTAAATTTGGTAATTAACGATTCTACAATTATTAATGAAAGTTTGTGAAACCTACCATTAGACCTGAACAGAATTAAGTCAATGTCTGATTTGCTTTTAAAAAAATATTACGATGAACGAAGATTAATTACTTCAATAAAATGCGAACGGTGAACCTTATACACTCTCTAGTCCAGAATTTCCCATTTAGCTGTGACAAGTATACGATGTATAAGGATGAAACTGTCCCCGTGTAAATTTAAGTGTTGTTGGAATGTCACTGTATATTCTGAAATGATTTATACCGATGTGAGTCTCGATTGGTAGGAATTAGTGAGACAGATATTTCTATTAATGTATACATAAATCAATTCTAAATAAGTTATTTCTGAACATTGTATTATTTTGACACGTTTTTATTAAGTTCCTTTCTTGTCTGTCAGTTCGGTACAAATTAACTCGCTTCCTTGTCTGTCTGTTCGGTACAAATTTTGCAATCGATTTTAAGCTCACTTCCCATCAACCGATTTCTTTGAAATTTTGTAAACTTGCTTGCTTCGGATGACAATACAATATCAATCATTAGATATGCGACAAAATAATCCAGTTAACTGTAAAAAAAAATAATTAAAATAATTCGAAATTATCCTTAAATGCACGCAAGCCGCAACTATTCTGTGAAATTTGGGTTGCCTATCTCGCAAGTAGTTTAATATTTATCTATTATACATAAAAAATTAATCAAAATAAGATTTTTTTTAAAAAAAGAACACGCTTTTTTTAAATTTTTAAGATGGACTAAAAGTAAAAAATAATATAAATTGAATTAATCTTATGAATTGGAAAATAAAAGCGTGGGTGCTCTTGCTTCACATAAATTCATAATTTCTAAGATCACCCACGCCTTTATTTTCCAATTCATAAGATTCATTCAATTTATTATTTTTTTCCTTTTAGTCCGTCTTAAAAAAACGTGTTTTTTAAAATCCTTTTTTATTTTCATTTTAATTGAATAATTTACATGTGTACTTCTGAAATATGCTGTTAACTTGATCGTCATTTGTTTTGTTACAATAGACGAGTTGTAGAAAATGCATTTAACCATTATAATAAAAGACACTCATCAGCTCGGCCTTGTTGTCATCATAAAAACTTTGATAATATGTTAATACAAAAACACATAACTAGATGATATCTAAAACAAAAACAGCAAAAGGGTTGCCAACTCCATTTTTTTAACGCATATTTCGATTAACTTCAGTTTATTAACCGGACGTGCAACAACACACAATTAATAATTATTGCACACACTTCACTATTATGTCCGACAGAACTTGAGTTAAAACGACATACGAAATTCAACAATGGCCATATTGTTTGGTATAATCTAAAATGTCTAGTAGTCTAAGAGACTTAAAAAAAGTCATGCAGGATAGAGCTTCCGAGTTCACAAAAATGTGGAAACATTTTATTTCTTCATTTCAACAAACTGGATGACATTTAAGACATCAGAATCTTTGACAACATATTGCAATGAAAGCAGAAGTTAAATTTAGCTATGAATTTTGGGCTGAAATTACCGTAGAACATCGCATAGTGTATATCAAAGATAGCTGAATAAAAAGTAAAAGAAATAACTGTTACATTTGCTTGAAATTACGATGTACAGGATTAATAATTTAAGTTTTAATATCAGCTAATGTTCATTCGATATTTAATACATATGCATAAATTAATTATGGTTAAAAATTAATATAGACCTCCCAAGATACCCAATTCACGGTTATGGTAAAAACAATGTAGTTCTTAAAGTAAGAAATGAAAGTAATTTGTGTTGGGGGAGGGGAGGGAAAGTTTGACTAGATATTTTCGGTCAGAATAGTAAAAAAAAAAAAAAATGTAAGCCACCCTTTCAAAGTATTTTATCGCAACAATAATTACACCACAGTATTTAGAAGTAATTAGATATAATATTCAGAACTGACAACAGTGTTTCATCAAACCGAGAATAAGCTAGAGTTCGCGCTTTGAGACAACTGACTCAAATTGTGAGTTCTCACTCACAGAGTAAAACTTAAACGCCCTTTAAACTTTTAATTTGAAGGTTTCGAAACTGGACATCAAGCATCCGGTTTGAACTTGTAACCGGACATTGGTTAATTGCTCTGGAAAATGGGGTTGACCGGTTCAAAACCGGACGATTGGCAACCCTAGCAATTCTTGTATATTTTTTAAAAAATCAGGCAGCTGGTCAGTTCTTGATCACTCGCGTACACTTTAAGTTTCTTTCTTATATACTTCGGCTTAGGCTACTAACTTTTACATTCGAACTTAATCGCTATAAAAGGAGAGTCGTGATAGAGATAACTGTGTTATCATATTTAGATTGGCTCTCTGGCGACGAAGAAATGAACTTCGTAACTTTCTTCTTTCCATGCAACGAAATAAAGCTATTTTTAATTCTTTTATTATAACACGGCTATTGTATTGGTCCTTAGATTATTTATTTACGGTATTTCCAATTTAGTCTCGTATGTCAATATTATAGTTTAGAAAGCATAGAACAGACTAATGGTGTATCTGAAATGCGCGTTGTGCTTTTAGTGGTGAGATTTCCGCAATCTATATGATATCAAATATAACTTCCTTGTCAGTGAATGTCTATCCATATATATTTATACAACCTTCAATAATTCAGTGTATAATGTGTCTCGTTTTCAGTGCATTCGTATTGTGGAAAAAATGCAGGACTGAGTTCGCTAAAAGAATGTGTATAAAATGTCGCTTGCGTCATGAAAATACCAAAGTGGATGTGAGTGTTTAAGTATTCTGTAAAAGAAAATAAGTCTTATATTTCAAGATAAAATTATTCATATATATTTTAAGACGTAATAGAATAATATCGCTCAATTCAATGTAATATTACAGCACCGCGATTTACGTTAACGTTTAACAGTAATGCGTAATGAGTTTACTTGTTTATTAAATGTATTGCAAAATATTTTTACGAGCTTCGAAGTGGACCCGTATTTTAAATATTCAAAAGATATTTGAATAATTAGGATATTTCCATACTATTGCAATAGACACTACAATAGGCCAGAAGTACTTAGAGAATTTTCAGTTCTACTTTTAATAATTTGGCGAGGAGTATGTATGTATATGCTTAAAGTTACACGTGATTTCCGAATTAATTTACTATTTTTTTTTTCGAAATTGACTTGTAAAGTCATTTTTTTTCAGTGGGT
>JAGDQP010025921.1:0-25406 GCA_022664845.1 Lepisma saccharinum
TCCTATGGATCTATGAATTGTTAGTAATCACCATGGTAGCATTTTTTAAAATTTAATTTAGCAATCATTGTGAGAAAGTTTGTGAAACCTTGATATTCTGCTAGGATGACATTTTGTGTAGAGCAGCAACTGTGCAAGAATGAGTGAATACTGTGTTTTCTGTTATTTTGTTGAGATTTCTAAGTTATATAGACTACTTTTTGAAGATATAACTTAATACACAGTTTTCTTATTACGTAAATTTCATGTTCAATATGATGACTTGTGTGTTGTTTCGTATACTGTATACTTATTTGCTTGCGGATTCACCACATAAGAGTATCCTAAGTCTGCACCACATTGTGTGCCCGATTATTTGCCAACTAAACTTGCAGCTAAATGACTTTAGAGGGAAGGTAGTCTAGTGTACTATTAGATATAATCCAGACGTTTATCTTGTGATTAATTGACTACTGTAGTTAAGGCCTGTCATAACAACTGGCATCAGTATCGCAACAAACATGCAAACAGCCTCTATTACCCGACCAAAGTAACTTCATCCCTCAGAGCTGTTTACTAGCATTGATTGTAATGTAATTGGGTTATATACCACGGCGGATACAGATCACTGCTAGTAGTTGGGCCAAATATAGAAAGCTGGATCTTGTGTAGTAAGAACTTGAGAAAATCCTGCGGCTAATACCCTCTTTTCCAAGACCAAATCCTACCTTTAAGGAAACAAATCGCTATCATGTAAACGTGCTGCAAAATCGTTATATTGGTAAGTATACTGCGCCGCATATCAAATATACCGGCACTTGTAAATGTGCGGTAAATGTGTAAAAAATGTGCGTCATAGTCTACTAACGCTCGGTAGCAGCACAAAACTTACTACGCTGTGAAACTTGTACATACAAAGAAGTTTATCCATCTTCGGGATAATTACGGAGTCAGAATTTAGAAATTATATCCAATACATAACTATTAGCACTGATGGGTTGGTAACACTACAAATTACTTTTCCACTTCAATGTTACAGTGTTTAAAGTGCTGGATTGTGTACACGACGGATGAAATTCAGAAAAATATTTCTAAGTTCCTTTCAAACCTTAAACCATAGAATATTCTATGGTTTAATATTCCTATATTTTTGTGAATAACTTACTAAGAACAATTTTTAAAGGGACCACGGTGGCTCAGTGATAAAGCGCTCATCTCTGGTGCGTGGGGTCCTCGGTTCGATCCCTGCTCGTGCCATGTGATGGACAAACACCGTATGTGAGGGTTTCCACGGGGGTCTCCCAATTTCTTCACTCCACCAATTCTCCTACCATCATCATCCTGCTTGAGTCAAAGATACCTAAAGGCTTTAAAAATTAAATTCAAACAATATTACGATTCTGAAAGCACAACACCAAGTTAGCGATAAATGAAGCATCAAATAAACTACTGCATCCACATTTCTAAGATATTTTCTTTAACTGACGAGCTAGATGAGTTGTAAATAATGTCACAGCCCAGGCTTCAAATTCATTTCAAAAGATACAATCCAAATCGGATGTTACTGTTTGACGGATCTGTTAGTTTAATTATACTAGCTTTTCTAAAATAAAATGTTTTCTAATTTGTGTATCACTTTGTAAATCTGGGGAAATATATGAGGCACTAAGAAGTGGCTATAAAGTCACTCAAAACTGCAATAAAGCTTTTCAGGACTCAGACATACAGTACACCATGACGCGTTAAGTGTATAATTTCAGCTGTGGCAAAAGTAGCTACAGCCCGAATCCATTGCTCATGTTATTTACACCACATTTTTGCACACAACAACGCTGGCAAAATAACCACGATAAATAAGAGCAATTGCACCGACTCAAGCCAATCAGCTCTAACTGAAAATAGTTTCTACTTGTCCTAGACTTGTGTTATCACCTCAGGAGAACCCAATATGCACTTCATCTATAATCGCTTGTAAAATTAACCTATTAACCTAGTTTCTACAACAGACTCGTAAAGGGTTGAGGGGCAACGGACTAAGCTATCTTCTTCTGCGCTCTAGAAGAAGTCAATAAATCGTATAAAAAAGAAGGGCACTGAAAAGGGTATCATTGAGAGGGATTCAAGGAAAGATCTCTTACTACTGAACCTCGGTAATGTCGTATCGTTAATGCGCTGGTAATTACCTTTGTATCCTATTGAGTACTGCTCGATACTTGGACGCTTGCTTGATTATTAGTACGCCTTATTTCCACTGAATCTCTTGTAAAGAGAATGATTCGCTGTGGATGAAGAGTTCTTTAGTCAGAATGTAAGAAGAATGATTTCATCATCTCATATTCGACATGATGATCATCTCATATTCGACATGATGATATTCAAGGCTTCAATCCATCAATCAAACCACTAATTAACTGAATTGATATTAACGTCCTAAACGAGCTGTTAAGCTTCTAAGGACAGGACCTACAGTTTAACGTGGGTTCCCCCAACCACTTGTGTCCCAACCGGGAATCGAACCCGGGATCCCTTGATTACAAGGCAGCTAGCGTTACCACTCACCCACCGGGGACACTCCATCAAACCACTACTATATCCTCATAGTGTTTGAAACGAAACAAAAGCAACTTCCGCTACCTTCGCAAATCAGAGAAACTCGAAGATAAATCAAAAGTAGTGTTACAAAGAAAATTACCTGAAACTAATTTGATGTCTAAACAACTGGGTGTTCTTAAAATGTCACGCAACCTTATGCGAAAACTATGTAATTTACAGCAGTGGTTTTTAACCATTGGTCCGTGAAACTTTTTTACCGGTCCTCGGACAATTAATATATTCAATTATTTAACACTCATCTTGCAGATTTTGTCGAAATTCCAAAATTCAGATTAAAGCTTAAATTTTCTTTTCGAAACAAGTAGAATCTGAAAATATTCTGGAACCCTTTTAACGTCAAATAAATCTGTAACTTAATGGCATCTTTCGGCTCCGTGAAAGATTTTCCCTACAGTATGCCGGTCCGTGAGTAGGTTGAAAAACACTGGTTTACAGTAACAGTTAGAAATGATCCCAGTTTTGTGCTTCACACAAATTGACAAGTTTAATTATGTTCATTAATACCCTATCAATGTTTGTCGTGACACGGTATCGACACAGTTCTGTATTTTCGCTTGCAAATCAGGAACACTGTGTGGGGATTAATGTAGACGGCATCCCTGAGGTACCCCCACAAGAAAAGTTGATATTTCGTTGCTGCTCCTATAAATTCAATCCTAGAGAGTTCAAACTTTTAGGGAAGAAAGTTCATAACCAATTCAAGTGCATGACCAATGCCAATTTTTTTATTTTCGTTTTCCTTCATTATTGAAATCAGTTCATTGTCGTTGTGAATATCAAAACCTATCACAAAAAGAAAAGAAAAAAAATCGACATCGATCATACTCTTGAATTGGTTATGAACTTTCTTTCCTGAAATCTGAAGTCTCTAGGCTTGAATTTGTAGAAGCATCAATGAAATTTCGTGTAACAATGAAAATACATTAGTTAGACATATACGGAAGTAGTGCTGCCATCCTTTGTTGGAGATCGTTGCTTTACATTAACCTTAATACAAATACCTGAGTCGTCATTTTGTGTACAGTTGTTAATATTATTTATTTATTATTATTTAGCATTACGTGAGTTGTGTTATTATTAATTTTCAGTATAAAATGACTGCACAAACTGTTTGTAAATAAAAATTAAATAAAAATACACGAACATAATAGTATACTACAATTAACTGTGTTGTAGATAACGAAATAGTAGCTACATTCTCTTACAGTAATTATTCTAATATCACAGAGCGGTTCATACCTACAATCTAAATCTCTTTTTCAAAGGGGAATTCATGCGGCAACAGAAATTACTTGCGAAAATGATGAAAATTTCAGATATATCGAGCGCCCTCACACATTTCCGGCAACTGATTAATGAAAGTTCCTTGACTAAGTTGTGTAATGATACCAATTATCTTCTCGTACCTCACGCTTATTTACAGATCCCTCTTTCCCCGCACCCTTTTTCTGGGAAACTCATTTCCTCTCTCCGATTGAAGTTTGCTTGCGAGGTGAGCCTATTGTGCCTTACGATCTCGAAACCTCAATTTTGACACACAAAGCAGCAGGAATCAATACGGCGGAGACTAGAGATGATGAGCGCGCCGTACGGCTCATGGTAAATTTACCAAACGACAGATACATCAGACAAGAATTTAAGTGTCGCCGTTAAATGTCGCACTGCACAGTAGACAACGAATGGAATAAACAGAGGAATGCAGTTTGATCACGAAACCTTCGTAAACTAATTTATACAAAGCTAGAAAAATTGTACATACCGGTACTCGATTATGTACAGGAACAACTTTTAGAACAATTTTCAATAGCAAATGAACTGTTACTCAGTTCTAATTATGAACACGTGGGATCTCATTAGTACTATCATTAGTCATATTCGCCACTATTCTATTTACTACACTTGCAATGATTATTACATGTAATCACAGGGGGAGAAAAATTTAAATGTTACGCGGTCTGTTGTTTAGCTAACCATTTAAATATATAAAGGCACCCGCCGCGCCGTCTAACGAAGTTGATCTGGCTCTGGAAAGTGTTATTCTCAAAAGTTTGAGCAAATGTTAGCTTAGCTCACTGGCTTAATATTTTATTCATCATAGGCAAGCAGACAAATCGTCTTTCTTCAAATGCTGTATATTTTATTACTTAATCGAAAATGAGTGCGGAAAACTGTTACATCTATAGAAACAATATCAAGGTTAAACTGGGAATTGACGATTATTACACCGTATATGGCACGTTAATAGTTAAATTTTCATTTTCCGTAACACGCTAAGAATTTCACAAAATTCAAAAGTTAATTGGTATTTGTACTTGAGCAACAAAGTGGGAATTTCCTGGTACATGTTCGATACTATGACTAAGTCATTTAATGAAACTTCCTTCATCTATTTCCTACAAGACAGAGATTAAAAATAATTAATATTAGGAGCCTACTATGAGCGCTTAGATTCAGTGACCAGTTTCAGTTCTGCTATGCACACTATCACTCAAAGAAAGGGAGGTTGGTTTTGTCTTGTGTAATTAGGTAAAAGCTATTCTGGGAATCTAGCAATTATTTAATCTATGTTAGAATTTAGCTGCTATTTAACTTATATTTAGATACAGGCTAAGCCTGCCATATATTTCAGACATGTCACGGTTTAATCATAGCTATATGTTTTTAAAAAATACTCCCGTAATACATACTTGCGTGAGTGTACATTCTTACCTTCGAGACTTTGTTCCGCGGTTTATACTTGGAATGGGTGAAATAGTTCCTTTAGTGGTCATCGGTTTAACTTCACAGGCACTGTAGATGATCGTAGGTTCGAGCCTTCCTAATTAAGGGTTTCCCAGAGTTTTCCTCAGTTCCACTGGGAACGCCGAGATGGTACTTAAATTAAAGCCCTGGCCACTATCTTCTCCATCCCTTTGTCCGGAAGATGACCAAGGGGCTTCAACCCTCCGACTTATGATGGCATTGGAGTACTTAGTGTTATGGAGAGTTCGTCGAGATAACCTGAATCTGAAAACCAGAGGTGAAACCGGGTCACTTTCGTTGACCCGGTCTGGAGAACTATAATGAATTGGGAATTTTCGGCGTCATATTTATTGAGCTGGCGTCACAAGATTAGACCCGGTCGGAAACTTGACCCGAATGACCCGGTCCAAAACTTGACCAGGTGACCCGTTTCGGCTATGATGAAAATCTGAATTCAGAAGACCAATAAAGAACCCAGACGCATTCGGTAGGCATAATAAGATGTAATGGGAAATCTTTCATATTAGCTACGAGCAAAGACACCGTCACGTTAATCTATAACAAGAAGCTCGAATTCATGTTGAATGAAATATTTAAACAACTTTCATCAATGTCAGCGAATAAGATGAACCTTTCAGTGGGAATGACGTAAACACTGAAACATACCTCAATAAAGAGTATTAAATTTTATAGTACGGGTCAAGCTCTTTTTTTATAGCTCGTAAAAGGTGGAACATCTTCATAAAGTTGACCACATATTACGAAACAAAGAAAGGAAAATCAACACGAGACATGGAAAAATAAGAAAGAACAAATAGCACTGAGTGATCAATAAATAACGCATCTTATACTGAAACACACACACGCAAAGACTAACCGAACAAAACAATAAATTTACAACTAACAGTCAAGTACCATATTACCCTACGCATAAACTTTTAGTTTGACTTCGTGTAATTTCAAATCAGGTTACTGTTTTGCACCCAAGAATATGAGCTGCAAACGTACTTAACAACAAATGAAGAAAAACATTATGAACTTTGGAAGAATAATATAAAAATCCGGAACCCGATAAACTCGATTTTTGAATTAGCTCTCGATTATAAATTTTGCTCATATAAAGTTGATAATATTTGAGACAGAGCGTAGATGCACTAGTTAATGTTAGTGTAAACCAATGATTTCTAAAACTAGATGGCAGCACTACCTCCGTACTCCTAAGAAGTTATTTTTTACGTTCTACGAAACTGTAATACTGCTCCTACAATTTCAAACCTTGAGAGTTTAAACTTTTACAGAAAGTTCATAACCATTTTATGAATTCAATCCGTGTCGATTTTTGTTTGTGTGTGTTCACTGTTGAAAGAGCTTCATTGTTATAGGTTTGGACATTTATTACAACAATCAAGATCTCTCAATGAGGAACAAAAAATAAAATAAAAAATCGGAACGGACTGAACTCTTAAAATGGTTATGAATTTTCTTCTTTAAAAGTCTCAACTCCGTAGGCTTGAATTTGTACGAGCAGCACTGCAACTAACGTCAGAGATTGTTGCTGTACACTCACTTTAATATACACACACACAGTTCCACAGATTAATGCTGTTCAAATATCCAAAGACAGAATCAGCAACAATATTACGGTACCATACCCAACGACTACTTAAAACTCCATATATTGGAATCATCGTCTGGGTTAAAATTTCCAATACACTATTTCTATTTGTTTCTACTTAAAGGTCATTTTGATTGCTCGTAATTGGTAACTTGGTCTTAAATTTCAAAGTAGATGTATCTCGACTAGTTAGTTTTGCATACTGAATTAAAAAAAAAAAAACTTTATGAATAGCATCATTTGACCTTAAAGATCACATTTATTAATGAAGTAACTGGGATAGAAGGGATTATGCTCATCATAATTTATACAGGGCATTTCAAAATGATTTGAACGATAACAACACGTTCTACGAGGAATATAATATTACCTAGATCGAATTCTGCGTGAAATATATTTGAGACAAACGACAAGTTGTAAAATGGTTGTTAGTGGTGAGGAACGGGTATTTAGCGCTTTAGAATTTCATATGAGTAGGTCAATGTTGAACGTGCAACGTCAATTTCTTGCCCGATTTCTTAATGAACCACCCGCAAAGAACTCTATTCGAAACTGGTATGATAAATTCCAGCAAAGAGGCTGTATTTGTAAGGGAAAATCGTCTGGGAGGCCTTCGACTTAAGAGGTCGACGTTGAGAGAATTAAGAAACGTTTCCAACATAGTCCGCAGAAATCTAAAGAGAGCGAGTCGGTAGCTTGGGGAATAGCTTGAAATTACCCAAACAACCATTGGGAATTAAACTTTAACAGCTATATTATAAATGTGTGAAATTACAACCCTGTATATAAAGTAGTAACGTCATGAATCGACAAACAACCATGGATGGTAGTACATAAAAATGGGAGGAAAGTCCTAGTCATTAGGTAGAAATTCCACCGTACTTCGGAGCTGTGGGCTGCCGAAAGGATGGGAAAATGAATTTTAGAGCTACAAGATAAGATAAAATGAAATTTACGGACGATAACAGCACTATGGCTTTCCCCCTCCCGATACGGGGGAAGCCCCTTATCTTTGTCATGTCTTAGAGCTTCAAGTTTCCAATATCACAAAAATAGTAGAGCTGATTCGGTAAGCTTTCATCAAAGACCTGCTCTATCCAAAAATGCAAATTTCAAAATTGCGCTTCTCGCGCAAAGGATTCTCCAAAGGAAGTAGGATATTCTCAGTAATTCTCTAAAGAAAAATGTGGGTCGAAATTAACATGAACTCTAGAAGATGACAATAATGCATACTTCAGAGAGATTCCATATTTCAGACAGACTTTGTTTATAAGATGCGTGGCTGCAGAACAATCAGGAATAAGAATAACACACATTCAAAAAACGATATGTAGTGCGGTCTGAAGCGTCAAGTCAGGTCTCCAATCCCGGTTGGGGCATAAGTGTTTGTGGTTTTTAAAACAACAGCAAATTACATTGTGACGGACTGAAGTCTATAGCTACTAAAAGAATGGCCCACAAAAACAAAGTTTAAAACGTTTTACAAAAAACGATTTGTTTATTTGTTATCAATGACAGATAATGTAATTGCCGGGTTGGATCGCGGTGATCAGGTATACGGAACATCGTCTTATTCAAGCTCATTTCGACCTGCTTTTTCCTCACAGTATTACTGGGAATCGCCTACTTCCTTTGGGGAATGCGTTCATTGCGCAATTTTGGTTTATCCAATTTTGGACAGAGCAGGTTTGAAGTCTTTGAGCACAACATGTCGCATCAACTCTACGCTAGTGGTATTGGAAATTTGAAGCTCTACAGTTTATTTTCCCACGCTTTCGGCAGCCTGTAGTTGCGAAACGCGGCGGAATTTCCACCCTGGTTTTTTGATGTACTACCATCTTGATGTTTGTCGGTGCACTGCGTTACCACAACAAAGAAAAATCTATGATACCAAAGAAAAACAAAACACTACATCATTACAATGATGTGCTAACAGACTGGATTCAAAACACAAAAGCTGTTTTAGCATTACGAATAGACAATGAGTTATGCTGTCACGGAGATAGTTTACAAGCCCGGTAACAAAAGTTAGCCAATAGCAACAGCCGCACCATCGTAGTACGACCGTAGATACGGGTTAATTTCTGTTCCTGTGCTTGTAAACAATCCCCGTGACAACGTACCTTTACTGGAATCTTGTAACTTACTGCACTTACTATGTTAACTCTGCAACCCTACACAACTTTCCTGTTACGCAGGTTTGCTCGCCTATCAGGATATACATTTTTTTCGATTTCTTACCTCGCAACTTCAGATTGATATTTTTAACTTACGATTCGTGAAACACGGTATATTTATTCAATTTCCCTGGCTTGACCATTGGTTTGTACAAGTTTGATATAGACTTTGTCCAGAAGTGTGTACTATAAATAAGGTATGCGTAAATTACATCACACACTAAAATGTTAAACAGTCATACGAAACTATCAGGAAGAGATATGAGTTCTAACAATATGTGCTGAACTGATATACGAGACATGATATAAATTTTATACGGCACTTTATACTGAAACCGGTTTTAGTGTGTTCCAGCATTGCATATTACACGGGAATAGTACGACGGGTTAACAAGAACCACATTTATAGTATTTATGTTTCAAGCTTCTGCAGTATAGACATGAAGCCATACAAAGTGACATATGTGGAACGCGTGGACGACTCGTGATAACCATATCTCTGTACTTGTCGGAGTAAAACGATAAATACATTCTCCTTATAATGAATATTGATCTAAATCACGCATGCAGAAATACACGATGCGAGGAAAGTTATTTACAAATGTACAGTTATCCAATTGGGTTGCATAATCTCAGTATACTTTCATCACTATCAATTTCTCTTTAGGTTCACACATATATATAGACGGCAGAAAAACACGATAAGTGAATGAAATATGCAGATACGATCCACGAAAATTAAACAACAATACTGTTTATTAGAAACTAAATCTCTTGGTACTGAGCGGCCGTAGCTCAACAGATAGAGCGTTTGGTTTAGCAATCGGGAGGGCCTGGGAACGATCCCAGCGGCTGCCCACTTGAGAATTTTCTTCAGTTATATCAGGCAAATGGTACCTACTAAACAGGCTCTGGCCGACTATCTCCCCACATCCTCTACTCCCCATATCCCGGCCTGAGCCTGAGATGGGTAAAGACCATAAAAATAATCAATTCAAATGTCTGTAGGCTACCTTTTTTACTTTTTGTAATCCCGCCCGGACAAAGGATCATATACTCATTAGAATTTACATGTAAATTAGAATATGAGAACCACAAAGTTGGTTGGTTGATTGATTTCTGTATAATTGATTCCTTAAACCTATATGTATAGTCTGGTCGCTATAGCCTTAGGGACGTAGCTACCAATGCAATTTATATAGGAACCATACCCGCATCTACCTGGTGAAACTAAGGAAAATCTTGGAAACACTCAGTTACTATAGTCGGCTGCAAGGCTCGAATATGCGTGTCTCATCAGTACAACTTACTTTAAGATAACTTTTTAAAATTTATCGCAAATGTGCTAAATGAAACTATTAACTGCAGTTCCGCTTGGAAGTAACATAGTCCACCGCATCCCAGCCCACATGCTCAGTGCGTGACCTAATTTCAGTCAACCTAATAATTCGCTGATCAAGCAAATCACTCGGATTAATTCCTCAAAGACAATCAAAATGTATCAAATCCTCATTGATGACAGGTCATCTCCTAAGCGCTAAAACCAATATACAGACTATTTTTCGACTGGCAGAACTTTACAAATCGATCCGACCAACATCCGCCCCCCAGGAGCAAAGGTTACGATGCTACACAGCGCCCCACCACGTGTTTCGGCACGCCTCCTGCTAGCAACGCCCACTATTACGTTACTCTCGAGTCTGAACAGCTGATCATTACAGTGTGGAAGCAAGCGACGGCTGCGTACAGCCATACCCGTCGCTGCAGATTGGACTTTACCGTGCCGCACTGAACCGCACCAGCCTACTCGCCCCCACACTTCAGTCAAGGTGTCCCCAAGGTCGTTTACTGGGAATAAAAAAGGCCGCAGTTTTCTCTCACGTACGGAATTCGAAGACAAAAACCATGAATTGTATTGTTTTCTCTGTCTCTTGTTTACATGCAGCTCGAATTTCAAATCAACTGTTGGTACAGGAATAGAAGACACACTGGTAACACTAAACTACGCGTATTTGTCTGATTAACTGCAGATGATTTGGAAGCGGAAGCATGTCATAATCACGAATCACAAACCCGAAAAGCACTCCACGCAATTCCTGGAGTCCTGACTCAAGTATGAGGGAGTATGAATTGATATGATGATGAGAACTGATGATGGATGAATACTGATTTGAAGATGATGAGTAATGATGGACGAATGTCTATGTGATTATGATTATATTTTCTACACGATAATTATGTTAGTATATATCATATTAAAAATGGCAGTTGCATAGCAACGAATAAATAATAAACACTAATGATTTAAAGTTACGATTATCAAGTAATGACTTGAAGTTATGAACACTATCAAGCAGTAATATAAATTTAAAAAAACAATTTGAATTGCATTTATTCATGCCCTTTAGGCATCTCAGGTTCACATCGGAACAGGAAATTGGAAGGTAGTCGATCAGGCCGCAGTTGTAGGTACCATCCTAACATTTACCTGGTGTGACTGAGCAGAGCCGAATCAATAGGGACAGGGGCCACGGTGGCTCAGTTGGTAGAGCGCTCACCTCTGGTGCTAGGGATCGTGGATCGATCCCTACTCATGCCGTGTGGGCTTTGTGGTGGACAAACGCTGTATGCTTGGGTTTTCTCAGGGTGCTCCCGTTCCCTCCCACTTTCTTCATTCCACCTCACTTTCTTTATTCCACCAATTCAACCTATCATCATCCATAAGGCCTCAAAATAAATTCAAACTAAGGGGTTAAAAAGGCTCCGCTGGTTCAGGGGCCCCACCAAACGTAAATCAGTAACTACCACAGGGAATATGTAACGCGGGCCCTAATAATGTCAATAACCGAGGGCCCCCAAATAGCTTAATCCACCACTGTGAGTGAGGAAAATCTTAGGATGAGCGACCGCTGAAATCGTTTCAACGACTTTCCGACTGCTAAGCCAACGCTCTACTAACTGAGCTACGGCCACTCGGTAATAATAAATAAGTTTGAATTTGTGGTCCTAAGCATGGCGAATTCAGACGTTTTAAATAACTTACATATTTGAAAAAAAAAAACGCCAAAAATCAGCTATTCAAGCGAATTTGCCCAAACTTGAGAGTATAGGAATATAGGCCTCATACATTGCATGAGTGATGTGTGAGGCCTATAGAGGAACTCAGGCATAAATAGGTCGAGATGGGAACTTTAGATTTTTTTTTTCCAACTTTTTGTAACTGTGAAAGAAAAAGCAAACCCGAGGATGAGTAATGAAATATGTCTGGAGACATTTCCAACGAGGTATAAATTATTTCCCTGCAACAATTAGTTCATGAGATATAACTAACAATACTTCTCTAAGCATGGCTGCAATTGTGACTAGGTTGACTAGTCAAGGAACTTGACTATTTTCGTTTTATCTACCCTAAAACTATTGATCCTAAAACTCTAAAACTTGGTCAAATTATGTACCAATGTCTCAAATGAGATGCATGATTGACATCCCGGTTTTAACTGGGGGTTCTCTGCGTATAAGTTTCTGGGGTGTTCTGAAGCTCTACCAGGCGCAAAACGAGACAGTAGTACCTATAGCAGTACTTTGGTCCAGCAGATCATCACCATATTCGCTGAAGTGAACATCAAATTGAACTTACTGTATACATGCGAAACACTAATGAATAATGGTCTTACATCTCTTCGCCCATAATAGGTAACATAACTGGGATAATGATGTTAAGCAGACAGTAATTTTAAAGTTGTAACTAAACAAATTCATCTACACCATCCTAACTAACCTGAATATAATAGCAAGAACTGTTAATGAAAAATGAGCTAAATATTTACAATATATCCTGAAAGTTTCAAGAATCCAGTTTCTTTTGAGGACAGAATCTTATTGTTAAGCCTATGTATTTGCTCTTTCCTGAGGTACCTTCGAAACCAAGTAATGAACTTTCACGACTACATTTTGAGGAGCATGGACCCAGAGGGTTCGCTCGCTTCCTTTCGACTCCCTTTCTCCGAAAAATGTGCTCGCTAAAGGATTACTTCCCTTAGGCTTGTCGCATTGCCCCTATATCTCTATAATCCATTGCTGTTGAATTTGAATTTAATGTTTAAGGCTTTTAGGCAATTTTGGCTCAGACCAGATGAATGATGATGGGAGAATTGGTGGAATGAAGAAAGTGGGAGGAAACGGGAGAACCCCGTGAAAACCCGAGTTTGTCCATCACAAAGTCGACAAGGCACGAGCAGGGACCGAACCGACGACCCCCAAGTAAGGGAGCGCTCTACCATTGACCCACCGCGGCCCATCCATTACTGTAAACTAAATATAACTACAACTTTACCTCTATTTTAAATAGTTCAGCTACCATCATTAGTTTGGATTTCCTGGTTTTAGGCTTCAGTAGCTAGTATGGTGAAGCCTTATACAACTACTCTGTCCGTCTGTCGGCAACATTCAACTCAGGAACTACTAGAGGGATAGGAACGTGGAATAGGTATATTTGAAGAGGTCTCAGTAAGACGAGTTCAAACTCATCGATATCGCAGGAGCGGTACCAGAGATAGGGGGAAGGGAATTTTCAACTCAGGAACTACAAGTGCTACGAAGGTGGTTGAGCTGTCATTGGAAATGTCTCGTTGAGTCGAACCCGTATAGATCATACGCATTGCAGGAGGCGGTTCTGGAGATGGAGCAGTTTATAACTTAGGAACTACTTAGCCTAGAAAGGTGGCTGATGTGTCGTTGAAAAGATCTTGCCGATTCTTTAACGGAACACTGGTCATCCACATAGTATGTCACTCCTGAAACCCGGCGGTCGGTCCTAACTTGTTTAAACACAACACGTAAATGGAGTGGTTTCAGTTAACTTCTTTACGATTCACAAATCGTATCTGTCGAATCTGAATACATTCTGTATAAACACATCCTAATGCATCCTAGCCGGACCCGTAACGATCATTTTGTTTGTGTTTCCACAAACTCGAAACTTCTTTTCAGCTGCGTATCATTTATAGCTACTCTCAACCACAATAAAACTACCGTCATATTTCTGTCGCTCGCCACGTGGCCGACGCAACGCGTGAGTGAATCGATATACACACAATAGGACAGAAGTGTCAATTCATTGTCCTTGTAAAACTCCCACTGTGGCAAGTTGATTGCACAGTATTGACACCATAAGTGAGCTACATCTCGCACAGAAAAATTAACAGACTTTACAGGACTGCGTTCAATGTAACAAAAGTTTTAGTATAGTATAATTGTATGTTTCTGATAAAAAAAAAACTACATGTGTTTTATTTTCGGCTAAGAGAATATAATTTAACTTGTTGATTACATGCTTGGCGATTACAGTGTGTTCACTCCTAAATGCAGAAAAAGAACAACTGAGAAAATGTATTATATTTATCATCATATTCAGCTATTTTCTATCCACTGCTGGATGAAGGCTTGCTCTCTTTCTTTCTACATATCTCGGTCTGCTGCTATTCCCATTCACGTAGCTACTGAAAAACGCTTGATTTCATATACACATCTTGCATTTGGACATCGCCGCGGTCGTTTCTTTTCTCTGGCGATTCAATGTAGTACATTTGTCGTCAATCTTCCACCTGTTCGTCTAGTTATGTGACCGGCCCATCTCCATTTCATCATCTTCGCAATCATGATTATATATTCTACCTTTTTTTGCGCGCTAATCAGTTTATTTATCTTCCTTTCCCTCCTAGTTATTCCATTGCTCTTTACGTAAATCTTTTTCCTCCCACATATTTTTATTAACTTTATATATATTTTTTAAATTACTTTTTACATTTATAATTTATGATTCATAAAATAAGTTTTAATAACATCTTCATGGTAAATACATTTGGTTACATTTTGTTTTTAAAATAAAATGTTCAAGCCACTCGACTTTTCTAATTCACATTTTTCTTCTTAAATAAAAGTCTGCAAAATATGAGAGTGAACAATAGAATATGGAAGATGGTTAATTTTGAATACACTTAATTAAAAATAAATACATAAATAAATAAATAAAAACATTTGAATTTTCTAATGCACATTCCCTCCCCAAATCAGCGCCATTATGAGTTAGCAATGAAAGTTAATAAAGTCTGGAGAAACGTAATGCTTTTCCAAGTCCTATCTTGCTCGCTAATACCAATATGAAAAATACTGATAGTCTTACCCAGGGAACACACGGACTTATATCATTGAAAGTGTACCTTTCTATGTATTGTCTGAAAGAGGTTAGTGCGTGAAGTCGTCTACTATCAAAGTTAACTCCACATTTTCAACTTCTGTGGAATCCGGGGGAAAAAGCTACATAAACTTGCTATAATGTCAACGTTAGAGGAACTTGCACGAATTAAATGCTGTTTAACGTACTTCCTGTGGCCGAGGGATCTTAAGCACGTGATTATCGTACTTTTGATGCCCAAACATTTTCTCCCCTCTAACTACGTGGAAACATTTACAATTTTATTCTACACTAATGGCTAAAACTAGTGTTCACTTTCAAAATAACACAAATTATGGTAGCATTAATAGCAGAAATTGCAAATGTATTAATAACGTAGACAAACGGAGAGGTTCGGAACCCACTTTACCCGAAACCTGTAGATCTCGTCCTTAGAAGCTCAGCTGTTTGTTTCGGTCGTTCGTAACAATTTTTATTGATAATCTCCAGTTTTTTTTTTGTTTTTTTTTTTGCATTGCCTTTATTCTTTTCTTCATTGTAAAATCATTTGCAAATTAATGCCACCATAATTTGTGTTATTTTGAATGCATACACCATTTGCAATATGTAGAGAATTAAAACTGAACGTTCCAACGTAGTGGGGAAAAGTAAAAAAAAAAAATAATCAGTTATTCGATTTTCAATCCACGAAATTTTCTCTAATGCTGCCTTTATAGCAAGTTTATGCAGCTTTTTTTTTCTTTCCGCATTCCACAGAAGTTGAAATGTGGAGATAATTTGGACACCAGACGACTTCACTCACTAAGCACTTCCAGACGATATAAGAAGGCTACAATTCAAATGGTATCAATTCGTGTGTTATCCTAGTTAGCTAAGATACACTACTCTCTTGCAGTGCAATAAAAACTGAAATTACACCCTTCCGTACAGGCAACCCAAACAACATATATATCATGTTGGCTGCATACACGTATAGGATACACTCAAAACCAAAATTTGGGACCTAGTCCACAGTTTTCTTCTGGTTAAATGAGGTAGACATACAAAGTTTGGTGGTCCAATTGTGTGGCGATAAGTCATCAGACAGAACGACAGACTGAATTTATCTGATTCTTTGGTATGATAATATAAAAAAAAGACGACTTCACTTTATATGCATAGCTTCTGAGGCAGTATGCATACGTCAGTCTTTGAAAGCGCGTTAGTAATCTTCCACCTCATAACTTCTTTCTGTTATAGAAAAAAAAACTGTCATGCTTATCATGAAAGTACATTTAATGTCTTCAAACAAAGATTACAGAAGTGAAACCCTTACGAGATTGTCGAACACACTTAACATGTAAATTTTCCATCATAAAATTATCAAATCATGTATATTTCTTGAAAAAAGAATAGATCAGATTACAACTGACACAAAGTGATTCATTAGTGAAAACGACCATTTTCACATTCTAAGATATTTTTTACTACAGTTTAGTGATCTTCGGGTGGCAGAGAGGTTAGAGCTTTCTGTGCGTGCGGTCACGGGTTCAAATCCAGCCGGGATCAATTGAATGGAGTGGTTTTGAGCCCACTTTACCAAAAACTGTAGTTCCCGTCCTTAGAAGCTCACCAGCTCGTTTAGGACGTTAATAATAATTCACTCACTACAGTTTGGTAATACTGCCGGTGCTGTATATCCAGGTGAATCAAGGATTCAGGATTCAAAATAAAACGTTTATAATGTTTAAAACAAAACACTTTAAGACGTTTATTTTGTTTAAAACAATGGACCATATGCATAAAAATCTAGTATTTACTTCAAGTAAAAGTATAAGCATTTACTTAAATCGATATGCATAATACTTTGCTTTTACTACCTAGTAAATACAGGAAAATTTTTCAGTAAATGCTACAAAACTTCAAAGTATTTACTTAAATTGACCAAGCATTTGCTAGTGTGGAAGATGAAATGGGTATTATTGAGTTTAAATACTCAACATGTTAATTACAGCATTTTCACATTTCTGTGAACTACAGCGAGTGTTGAAAGAAGTTTTTCAGTATTAAAATGGACAAAAATTTCGGACAACCCAGGAACAAATTCGCCCTAGTAACAGAGAAGGATATCCTTATTTCAATATGGAATAAATATGAAGAGACTATTTTGTCATTTTGTGAGGAAGTTCACGAACAAGGAGAAACGAACTAAGTTCTTTTTCATGTTTTTCTCAGACACACCAGGCAAATGCCGATATGGTGAATACAAACTAGGCCCTGGCTGACTACCTTCCAATGTTATTTCCCCTACCTTATTTCGGTCTGCCCCTGAGATGCTTAAGGCTATAAATAAACTCAGAAACTATGAGTTTATGTACAAATGAATCGTCATATGCAGAAAGGTGATATGTAAAATTTTCAGAACATGATGTTTTTACTACAATAAACTCGTGTAGAGTAGGTACATATCCTAGAACAAAATGGCATAACCTAGAACATGAGATGAAGTTCCTTGTGAGAGATAAAGAAAATATGGGCTGATTGAAAGATGTAAAAGGTTAAAGCTACTCAGTTTCTAGAGTTTCCTTGTTAAAAATATATTTTTGTCACATATCACTTTCTTGCATAAATATGACGATTCAAATAATTATTTAGTTTTCACGGGTAAATGCAACTTTAAAAAACAATTATAATACCTTAATAGTTCATATTCAAAGGATACGTGTTTTATCATTATTCCCTTGAATTGAGTTATTATTAACGTCCTAAACGAGTTGATAAGCTACTAAGGACGGGACCTACAGTTTAACGTGGGCTCCGAACCATTTTTGTCCCCACCGGAAATCGAACCTAGGAACCCTAAAATTCAAATCCAAATTCCTGCTTCAATGACCCAGCTCTCTCTTCTGGAGACGATGCAAGGTACTTCGCTAAAGGCATATGTTTTTCAATGAGAAATCTTTATGCAATTTCGTACATTACAAAAGAATAATATTATTCCTTAGTCACAAACAGAGCCTACGCCTTGTTAAGGTGCAGTGGTGCTGTAATGGATAGCATACCTAACAGTACATTGGAATGTTCAGGTTCGAGTCCTGCAAGTGTTACTTTTTCTGTGTAATTTTCGACTTCTCCTTACACAATATATTTGTGATTAAAAAAATAATATCAGACTTACAGCTATGAATCCATTTACAAGAAGCCAATTATGTTACTTTCTAAGAATTAACTATTACTATGAGTGAACTCTGTACTAATTGTAGCTCAAGTTGTGAACCCTGAATACGCCACTGCTTAGAAATACCACCATTTTTCTTTTCTACACTGAGTACCACCTCTTCTTTCTTCACAAACTTCTAAAAAGTGTCCGCAAAGAATCTTACGTTGTCTTCTTCAAAATTATACAGTGATCGGTATACATCGTTATGATCATTTGGAGTATTCCCGACACTCTAAAGCATTTTTCGTACCTTGCAAAACACAATAATATGAAGCATTTGGATTACCTTTCTGCACATCATCATCAAGCCTGTTGTCTCTTCTTTCATTTAATACATGTTTCACTCTGCTTCTGAATATTCTAGTAACTGAGGATATTGAAATGAAACTAGTGCGAAGTGTCGGGATTGCCCCACTACATGGCAAGTCCGACGCTTTATTGGGGCAATTCCGACACCAAATGAAAACACGTAAACATTTGACAAGTATCACTATGCACTCAGTAACACTTTACGATGAATTAACATTACATGTGGAAATGTCACCTGACAGATTATTTTGAAATAATTTTGATGAGAATAAAATGCAAAAGAAATGTCATCGCATCGCTAGCTTTGCTCGTTACCTCCAAGAAAATAGCCAAACAAATGTTGAAAGAACTCAATTAGAATCAATTCAAATTACGCTGTGATGTTGAAGGTTTTTGCAGAGTTTTAAAATGAACACCTGAAGGGGCATATGCACTCTCTACGATTTTATTACTGGGTTAATTCCTGAATTTTCAAATCTGTTAGTCTAAAGCACAAAGAATCTATGCTCAGTTCAGTTTCTTTTTGATCGGAGCCCAAGTTTGATCCCCCCTTTTTTTTTTAAAAAAAAAAAATCTCAAACATGTATCGGGGAACGTAAGACACTTTTGCAGATGTATCCTATTTTTACTGCATCAAAAGCTGAAGCCACGTTCTATATGCTCCTAGAGTCTTTCGCAGTTCTTCAGGTTATGAACTATGTTTGGTATGGAAAACAAACACAGAAACATTTTTTTTTTAACTTAACACAAATAGTGTTGGCATATAGATTTTATTTTGAAGAAAATATAGAAATATATTATTGTTGAAGATATCTGAATTACCCCAAAGTAATGTCGAGATTACTCTAAAATGCCTACCTAGTATTAGACATATATTAATTCTTGGAGTCAATTCCATTCACTGAAGGAATTGAAACTACATGTGCGCACACAAGACATTAGTGTGTAATGACTAATGATTTCCAACCCCATGATCAACGCTTGTTCATAAAAACATAATCTTCTGATTTTAGTACAGGGTCATTTTAGTCACGTTTGCTAGACAACTTACAAATACGATTCAGGTTCTTCATAAATACAACACACAAACTCATAAATCAGCGCAGAGATTTTGCACAGTATGAAGTTTCTTCCTCGACTATTGTTTATATCACGAACTAACTGTTGTGCAATCTACAGTTCTGCAAGCTTAGAAGTGTCGAAATTTCCCAACTGTCGGGAATACCCCAAATGATCCTACTTGTTAATAGTCTTTTTTTTTCTACACTTTTTGCGCATGAACCCATGAATGCTTCCATGTGAACACTTGTAAAATATATGTCTGCTAAATAGCATTCTTAATTGAATTGTATTTACAATTGAACAGCACCCTTAAGAATAAGTATTTATTAGCTGCTATGTATACTGTTTTGAAGTATTTACTTGGAAGTCTAGTAAATATTACAAGCATAAGTAAACTTTATTTTTAAACACACCAATCCAAATATTTACTTTAAAAATTGCAAATAAATACTTTTACTTGGCTCTATGCATAAGGCCCAAAAGTTAAAATAGACAAATATTTAACTTTATTACTCTCATACAAATACTGTTTGACATATAAATTCAACTATTAGAACAAAATTTGGAAACTTCCCGAATATTGATTCGTCCAAATATTCCAACTTCGAGGGAAAGAACTCGGGAAATTCCCCATTTTCGTTCATAAGGTACCTTCGTGAGGTATTACGAAACGTTTCACCTCATCGCCCGCAGATAGTGAGCCAGAGTCAGTGTCGGACAATCAAGGAGTCACTTGATTATGATACAAATAAAGGTTTCACCACGAGTATTACCTCATTCTCGGGGTAGATTCAGATTTCACTTTAATATGTAATTACCTTACATCCTGTTCTTTATGACCTGAGCCAAAAGATGCCAAAAATGTTGATAGACAATAAAAATAACTTTATGCAAATTATGTTACTTTCGACTTCCCATTAAGTTGGTTAAGTTACAGAAGATTGTTGTTATGCAGGATTTTGTTCTCTAATTGCTATTATAAATATGAATATTAAAAAGCACATACATTGTTTATAATTTAATCAATGCACAAATCCTGTAGAGGACTGGTGTGGTGTAACAAAGATTAATTATAGTTTCCTAACTTTGACATTTAAGTTGTTTTATACATGTTCAACCCGTCAAAGTTAAAACAATATGTTAAAAACTTTTAAAAAACGAACTAAAGAAACATGAACGTTCGTTTTAAACATTGTCAGCCCTGCTGCCAGGATTTAGTGAAAAAGAAACACCTCCGATTTAATACTTCAGCCCAACAAACAGCAGGACTTACGAGCTACAAGTATCCTTTTTCTTGATATACTTTCTTCTGTGTCAAGTTGACGAAATAAAATTTCTCTTTATGGGCTCAACTGCCAACTTCTCACTTAAGCCAGTGACGTCTGAAGGATGACGTCCCTTAAGAACACTTCCGCAGGGCCAGGGCAGGGTAACGGCCAGGGCCTTAGTTGGTGCATCATCCCGGCATTGGTCTGGTAAAACAGGAAATCCAGAAAAAAAACTCGGTCAAGACGGACGGCAGTCTGGCTTGAACCCACACGACTCCTTATTGCCGATCTGAAGTCCGTGACGTTGCCGATTGAAGCACGTGATCTCTCAATTTGCGAGGAGGAAGCAGTTGCACGATACCATGTTGTCTAGCTATGTACTGAACATGTAAGCATGTAGTGAATATCTGTCGATGCGGTTCAAGCAACTCGCTGTCATTGAATTCCTCCCTGTTGAAGGCATTGCTACAATTGAAATGCACAGACGCATGCAGGATGTTTAACATGTCTTCGAGGACACTGGTTTGAAACCAATAAAAACTTAAAGACTGAGGAACTGGCTGCACGAATCAGTTGCTTCGTCGACAACTTTCAGAAGTTTGTCCATCGTTGAAAGTTAACTATGTAGAAAAGTAAATATAAGGAAAATAATTATGGCAAGATGGGATAATGCCAAATATTTAAATTTTAGAATTACGTAACGCGTCCGAAATTCATGGAGGGGTACCGTTTGTAGATGAAGAGGTCTTCTGTCATATCTGGATTTATTATTATTATTATTTGAATCTTTTGAACAGTGGTAATTAAACTGAAAAACTGTATTTAAGATTAGGTTCTTGAAGACCACATCGATTCAAGATTTTGGAGAAGAAAAAAAACACGTTAGAAAGCAAACAGTAGACGTTAATAGGAACAGGCATGGCAAATTGTCAAACGTGTAGCCGTCGTGGAACGAAGATGATAAAAACCACATAAAATTACAAATATGGGGGTAATGTCAACAGTATCTGTTTGTTGTAAAGAAGTTACTGATAAGATTTTCAGAATTTCCACGGTTAGGTTAGGGAAACATAAAAGATCCTTTTAAGATGAAATCCTAATCATTACACAATATTTACTTTTGTTCCAGAAGATTCTTTTTCATTTTACTTGTATGATCATGTTATTAGATCTACTTTGTGTCATTGAAATTTCTCAGTGCTTTCTCCAAGTGCTGGTGACAGATTCCTATCCATGACAGTTACAGACTACCCCGAAATGTTGCTATGAAAGCATTAGGGTTTCTGTAGTAAGTGTCAAAACCATTTTTTGGATTGTTTTTTTCTTCCTTTACGAACTTGTCTTTTTTATATGTATTTTATAATTCCAAACGTTCTTTCTGTGCTTTTTTTTTTTTGTCATTCAATACTATTTCTTTCTGAAAATGTGTGTTTTTATCAATGTTTTGTGCCTAAATATGAACCAGCTGACTATTTAATAAGAATGTCGTGCCAAATTTTGGCATACGTTTGAAAAAAGTTTTACCAATATCTCCAGTTCAACGAAGGAAACACGGTCACAACTTAGATCTCTCTCTGTTTGTTTTTCTGTCAATGTTTAATCACACTGGACATTCACTCGTACACAATTATTTCTGACAAAAATCTTACTTTTGCTAGGATATTTTACTTTTTTTCAAGGTGGTGCACACAACAGAAAAAAAAATAGCAAAGTTTTGATATAGTGATTTTTAAGAAATGGTTGCTTCTCATTCATTAACATATAATTCTTGCGTAAGTACAACATCGGACGCATTACTTTTTATTCAAACCTCCAGATAAAGTAATGGTAATAGGAGACAGTTTTCTACGGGACGGTAGTGCAGCTTCCCTACCTCGAATTGTTGAAATGATAAAATCTTCCGGAAAATAATTACACAATAGAAGTTTCCCCAACACCAAGAACTTATCTAAATCACTCCTCGGATATACACTGTAACAAAATCCGTTCCATCAATATCACGAACAAAATAACAGTTTGGCGTAAGTAGAAATTATACCGATGTCATCAAGCACGTACCAGCAATGAAGGAAGTTATTTCAAGACGATTGTATTTTGATCCCGTTGATATGCAACTGTTCAATAACACATGCAAATCAAGGTTAAATAACATCTGCATCAAATTAAGCTAACAGAAAGAAACTGACCACTAAGAAAATATCCATTCACATCAATGAAGTAAATAGGACGGACAGAGGATCCAAATGCAAACGTCCGCGTTTTCAATCTCGCAACTCGGTAGTTTAAAACGAACCACGCAGCCCCTTTTTCGCCGACTTCCTGCCTCTCCACTATTCTAGAGTAATTTGATAAACCACGTGGGTTACCGCATTACAAACGCGACCAACTCGAACGGTGTGAAAACTTCTCTTTTTTCTCTCGTTTGCTCTTATTCAGTAACCGTGCATCTGCTGTTCGTGTGTTGTTGGCTTTTCATGGCCAGCGACAGACAAGAACTCCAATGTGTTAAGAAAACAAAGAGACCGGACTATCAATTTCCATACGTACGTCGTTTACCAACTACCTATCCACTCGGATACAGAGCTGAAACCGGATCAATTTTTGTGCCCGGTCTTGACCCAAATGAAAGAACAAAACTGACTCTGTAACCCGGCGACCGGATGATCCGAGTCTTGCCTTGATTTGATCTGCTTTTCAGACTAGTTTCCCGAGGGGAAACTATTTGCACACCTGCGGGAAATTTTTGTTCTTTACGGGGATATGAGACTATATATTATTAGTTACTAATATTAGGAATTTTTCGGTGTCGTGTTTTTCGTGCTCTGGAGGTAAAACCCCGTTCCGGGTCGCCCCTGAAAGAACTGTTCAAACGCCACAGTCCCAAGCACAGACCCGGCGACCCGATTCAGAACTTGACCCGAGACTTACCAGTTTCAGCTCTGTTTTGAAAATGAATACCTTTCACGAAGCCGGATTATATTAACAATATGTTAATATTGTATCCTATCAAGATAGAAGACCCTTTTCACTTTCAACCCACTTTTTCTTTCTTTCTTTTTTTTTAACGAGATTTTGGTACACTAATCATACATCTCATAACTTCTTGACTTCAAAATATTGATTTGAAAAAGAAAATATGTTCGACCTTCCTAGTTTTTCTTTCTGTTATCAAAGTTAATAATTTTAGTGCCTTATCCCTCTCCTTTCTCAGCTAAATTCAAAGTTCCATGCTGACCTTTGCATGCGTGGCTTTCATTCATCTTTCCTGTCAAAGTAACGTACATGTTATCACTGAATCCAGCACCAACGTACACGAAATGTATGCCACTAAAAACGGAATATCAAAACGCACAGAGCACAAGATGCTTACAATGATAATGAAAACTAGCCATGAAAGGAAGTTCTAAACCTCTTCAATAGAAAAATAAACTTCATATAGCTACATGAAAAACACGATCTACGTTCGTTATGTATTCGTAGCTGCGCTTTCCTGTTCATCATAGGTGTTGGAACCTGGGTATTCAGACTCCCAGATTCCGGGGATGATTCAACCCTTACAAAGCTCGTAATTCCGAAAGTAGGTTTATTTCGATCTTTTTTTTAGTTGACCCCCCCCCCCCCCAGCAGAGATATTTCCTGCACGCCACTGGTTAACCGAATATTATAAATCAATTCACTATATACACTTTTTTACTTCATTTTTTTGTTTGAAAGCGCGCATAAAATACTTTCCGAGTTATGAGCTTTGTAAGGGCTGAATCGTGATGTACGTAAGTGTTTTTCAACCTTTTAATACTCACGGACCGGCAAACTATAGGGGAAAAATTTCACGGACAGGGAAGATGACAGTAAGTTACAGGTTTATTTGACGTTCTGAAGATGCAAGTTTATTCTCGGATTCTAAGTGTTTTAAAAAGTGGAAATCTACAAAAAAACAAAGTGTTAAAATATGAAATTTATTCATTCGCCGAGAACTGTTATAGGTCTACGGACCGCCGGTTGAAAATCATTGAGTACGTTCGTTACGCACTGTTATGACTTCATATCTGTAGAACCACTTCGAACTTGGGACTCAGACTAGGCACACTTATGTCTTCTGCGATGAATTGAGGCGTATGCGCGAACAAAAGTCTATATGCTATCATTTAAAGCACACAGACTTTTGTTCGTGTATACGCCTCAATTTTCATTTTAGATTGGTTTGATTCCCGGACTCCAAAGTCACGTACAGAAGGTTCCCTTGCCAGAT
>JAGDQP010025922.1:735-26428 GCA_022664845.1 Lepisma saccharinum
TAGTAAATAAAAGAGGGCCTAACATTGATCCTTGTGGGACCCCTTTTGATATCTTTGATGAGGATGACTGGTATTTAATCCTCTTATCGCTTTCCTCTCTGGTAATAGAAACAATTTGATTTCGATCAGACAAGTATGAAGTTAGCCACTTATGTGATAATCCCCTGATCCCGTAACGATATAATTTAATTAACAACATTCCATGGTTAATGGAATAAAAAGCCTTCGATAAATCAACAAATATACCCAGAACATTCTCTTTTATATTTAAAGCCCAAGCCACATCAGCGATGAAATAAAAACTTGCTATATCAGTTGCCCTTTGATGCTGAAACCCGTGCTGGGAAGGATAAATCATATTATTTAAAACAAAGAAATTATTTAATCACACTCTCATAGCTAATTCAAATATTTTTGAGAAACAAGATTGTACAGAGATAGGACGGTATTTATTCACTTCTGTTTTATTTCGTTTTTTTTATATATATATACTGGTATTTGTTTTACTAATTAGGCTTCACCCTAATTAGGCAGTAGAAAGTCACCTGGAGATAATGAAGAGAACAAGGAAAAATATGATATTATAATCTTAGTGGTCCTGTCACTATAGTTAGCGGCACAAAAACGCTTACTTATACTTCCTAGTTATAAGAAATGGAGGGCTGAAAACAATAGTAGTGTAAGTCAAGTTTGCCTGAAAATTGAAGTAGGGCCTACCTGAAGAAAATGTCAAGTATTTTCTGATTAAACTCACAAATCTAGAGATTTCCTTTTTGAATTCGATAGAGTGAAGGAACTGTATATCATTTCAGTTTCACTTTATGTATCTTTCAGAAGTCGTGATGGTACAAAAATTGCTTATGTCTGTAATTACAGCAATTGACTTGTACTATTATCAATCTCAGCCCGCGAAATGCCTAGTCTGTTCTTGTCTACAATTAGAAATTGTTGTGTCCTGTGAAGGGAAAGAAGTTTTCCTCATTCTTGTCACGGTAACATTGCTCTGAGCCAGCCATTCCGCTGTGGGTGTCACTCCCCCAAATTTAAAATTTTTACAGTCAAAACTCGATAGAAACCGTTTAAAACTCCACTTACACCCTCCCAATTTTGACTTTATTCCCCCTAAACTGAAAACCCTGGCGGAATCCCTGTTCTGAGCAGGTGTATGTCTTCTTCAAGATGCATCACAGCATATACTCTTCTATAAACTTTGGCTTCATGCACGTATATTTTGAACATTCATAGAATTTTCCGTTTCTTGTTTACCCTGTACCAAAACATGTCCTCCAAAGGTCCAATCTGGATTAGAAAATAAGCAGTATCAGGAAATTTGAACAAATTTTCTTCAGTTTTAACTTTGGAATTGTTATCTTCCTTAATTTTATGTTCTTCCTCCAGTTAGTTGGTTGCATTTTCATAATCGGGTCCATTTTAGAGTTCATTCATTTTCATAACAGTAAAGCATTGCACTAAGTACTGTACTATACATCACGCTTATTAAACAGCAGAAAGAGAACACTTCACTTCTTCTTCAAGGTGGCGTACCACTTCTACACTTTAACCTAAACTTGGAGGAATCAAATTAGAAGAAGATGCCCAAATGTACCCCTACTTCGAAAACAAATTGAAGCCGAAAATGGCCGCCGTCCCGATTGCGTGTATCGCGGCCCGCCATATTGTGTTTGGAATAAAATTGAAGTATTGCATTCACAGACATGCAAGTAATCAGTTTGTTATTTATGTTTTTCTGTGATTTTTTAAAATGGTTGTGAGTTATGTCGCTTTTGGATGGCTAATATAAGAAGGTTCCCAATGTCACATTTCACAACTAAGTGTTAGAGAAAACTTTTATCCAAATATAATATTTTGATACAAATTGATTGCAGGGAAAAAATAAACGTTTTTTTTCTGTACTTTTCATTAAGCCGTCAAATGTATTAATTCGAAAATTTAAAGATAGGTATTACTGTTCTAATTTTTCTCATGGATTTTAAGTAATTACAAGAAAACTGACTAAAAGAAATGTCAGTTTTGGGGATTTGTTTTTCGCTATGCAGCTTTCGCTGTTCACTTTGGAAGTATTGGTTACTTTTCTCTATGTAGAGCTATACAATATTTTATAAGCACTGACAAATGTGTATGTGTATGTTTGTGTTCTTCAATCACAAGACCAAACCTTCACGTGTAAAATTAATATACAATTCAGTAATGTAACTTATAGCGTGACCGTATCAATGTTTGACCAAATAAGGAAAATTTCAACTCTAAGCAAGAACTGACGTTTATATAATAGAACTTTTTTCCACTACGAAACAAAGCCTGAGACTGTGCAGAGTAAGTCAAAGAGAAAGCAGCTAGCATTTGTTTCATTTAACCCGACAATAGCCAAATATCTATATTGCTGAAGGTGTAGTTACACCAGTAGTTGACCAATTGTAGTAGCCAGTTGTGAACTACGGTTGTTCCAGTGTAGGTCATTGATTCTATTTACTGTAGACTGTTCCTGTAGATTAGTTGTACTTCAGTTCTCTTCTTGTGCGCTTTGCTCTCTTCCAGATCCACTTTACCCTTTTTATTTGATTTTGAGGGTACAATGTATTTCCTGATTGCACAACGTTTGGGGACTATACTATTAAACCTTACGGAAGTATCAAACGTACATGTACTGTGTTTACTACTATACCCAATATAAACTCTATTATTGCAGTTTGTCTCCCTTATTGGTCAACCACTGGCGACTGGGCCATTACTGGTACGGTCACCATATAGCCTTGCATGTCATAGGCCAGGTGAATGAAAGACAAAATTGTAACAATCCTTTCGAAATGAACACTGGAACATTTGGTGTTGGATGGCTTTGGATTTCTTAGTACGTGTTTAATGTTACTTCCTTGTATTTTCATCATTACTTACTGGTTTCATTGTCATTTAGAGAAAGTATATAAAAAGATCCTGTATTATCAGTTTTTTTTTTCGAGAATCTTTTAATATTGGTAACCAGGAGTCTTACACAGATAAAGGCTACATATGTCAATATTTTTCATTGTGCAGTGTTTATTCTGCTAGATATTTTCCATTCAAGCGCACCTGGAGTTAATTTAAACGTTCGTTAATAAACAAATGTAAGTATAATAAAATATGATTTAGAATTTCATCTAAATATAATCTGTACGGTGTACATAAAACAATAGGGATTTCGTGGTTTTCTTCCAAACGCAAGATGGCGGATGGCCGCATGGGAAGATTGACGAGCGGTCATGTTTAGCTTCAAGATTTTGTAGCTTGGGTATCTCCTTCTATTTTAATTCCTCCATGAGCCTAGCTAACACTAACGCCGTATACTTTATTTTTCGTTCGTTGTAGCAATCGGTTCTTGCAGAAAATACTTGATTTTCAAACATTAGCTTTCAATGGGACGACACAGATTTTTGTAGGAACTTGTTGTTAATTATTCTTGCTTATATGTGTAGAAAGAAAATTGGACTCTTCACTACATGTGAATCTCTGGACACGTCCAGCTCTTGCTCTGAACCTTTGAAGTGTTAAAATAGAACAATTACAGACAAAAATGTAATAGTTAATTCTTACCTTAGTTGTTTATAAACCATCATTATAGCCTGCCATCACTCATGTACCATGCTGCACATTCAACGAGAAAGTACAGAATAAGCCATCTTGAATCGTTTCATTAGCATCACATTTTAACTAACCAACAGCATTGCATTAAAAGATCTTAATCATCCAATAATATTTTAATTCCTGAAAGGAGATAAACATCAGCTTTACAGAATTTCAAATCGAAATGAGAGCGTTTAAAACATCGCATCCTAAGCCTCAGTTGCGTTCACTTCAAATTTAGTTATGGCTAAAATGAAACTTCTGTCCACAAGTAGCTACTATTTTCATCAGAAAGAGAAATAAGTATTAGAGGCTGTAATAAAAGAAAATAATTAAATTTATCGTTACAAACATTAATGCATAGAGTTAGGAATATAAATAGAGGGAACCTTGAGCTGTTTTGTTGGAGAGGGGGAATGAAGCCAAGAGACGGAAGGGACGAGGCATTTCGGCCATATTAACTGGCCCCTTATTTAGAGAGCCTCTTTTCCAAGTATTGCCTCTCTGAGGTGCACTCATCCTCCTATCGAATAAGGCAAGATGGCTGCCGATGAACCGTAATTTGGCTTCATGTGACGTCATGTATGTTCTCTCTATTTTCTTCCTAACTCTATGCATTAATGACTTCATTCTTTGTTTTTCTTCTTGACTGTTTTTTTTTTTAGAAAAGTAAGCTCTAACGTCATGACTATTATATTTGTGAACAAACATTATTTACTAAACTAACTAATGTATGATGTATTTACTCGTGATATTAACCTTCCACTACAATTAGATTCGGAATAATGCTTTCTTCAGTGCAACAACTTAAAGAAAGAAGAGAAGAAAGAAAGAAAGCTTGATAAAGAAGCAAACAAAAAAGAATGGAAAACATGGTTTAACTAACATTTTTCCATTTAATCTACCAAGAAGAGTTTTATGGCTGTTCACACAATTCAAATTATTCTTATCAATATCGTTTAGATTTAGTGCCAAGCTCTTGTGTACGCTATAGAATAAGAGTGTGTGTTCTACGTACAAAATCCACATTCCCTTGTACATTTTATCAAATATCTTTGCAATTACAAATTGCATATATGTGTGTTATCTGACAAAAGTGAATCGTTTTAATTTGGCATTCCTAATACACGATGGACTCGACGCGTGAGTGATATAGAAGGCAAAAAAAAAACTTGTTACAGTAAGTAGTGATAGATAAGAATATTAATTATCGTGTTGTGTATGTGTGTGTGTGTGTGCCTTTTTCTTTTTCAATTAGAATTAAAGTTGGTGCTATTGTAAACAAGTTACGTTGGGACATTTTCCATAATTATGTCCAATGCATGTCTCACTTGCGTGATCCACATCTGGAAAAACGGAAACAAGTTCCTCCTATTTATCCAATTGTTCCTTTAGTGAACTATTTTTCTTATCCAACTTTTCGTCGTGTATTTGAGGATGGTTTTTGTAACAGCTTTCAGTAGGTAAGTAATTATACTATTTATATTATATATATATATAAAAACAACATGTGTATACGTAGATACATAAATAGGGATGCCTTTCCATATTTGTGGTTGATTTCAGATTAGCAGTACACCGTAATGGTATTACTGTTAACTTACCTCGGTCGTGATTTTTTTTCTTTCGAACGAAATAAGTCACATTTCGTGAATCGGAATCATGGCAATGCTACGTCATAGTGACATTTATTTTCATATCACCATCGGTGTTTCAAAAATCACGGGCAATATATCGAGTGAGCGATAGCGAAAGGAGACGGGTTAGATATTTTTTTTCATTATACGCGATGCACATCACCTTTAATAACAGGCACTACACTGCTCCATTTATAGTTATAAATGGAACGACCGACGTATACTAAAGAGGCGCCAACATAACACTTCATGCGTAAGCTCAGTTTGTACGTATGTATCGGTATCACTTTAAGAAGCATTAGCTTTTACTAGGAATATGACCAAAACAGAACCCAACCTAATAGAAGAATCTTGTTACTATCGGTATGTTAGCTTTGTACGTATGTTCTGAAATACCAAGAGCCACAACATGCTTAAATACAGGGACTATGCCAGGATTTTCATGTGTAGGGGGGTTTAAGGACAAAATTGGAAGGGTGTAAATAGTTATACAGCGTTTCTGTCGATTTTTATATGTAAAAAGATAAGTTTGGGGAGTGTACGCGAGAATTTGAGGATGATCTGTTAAATTTCCTACTCAAATATAAACTTACCAATTATCAACAGTAATTATCATTAAGTATCAGTGGCGGATCCAGGCATTTCGTCAAGATCGGGCGCACGTTTTTCTTTATATTTTACCGCACTGTAAACGTTGCTAGGAATTCTCAGTAAAGTTCCGCATAATTATTAGTATTTCATGTTGTTTCAATGACATCTAGGAACACCCAGTGACTTTCCGTATGCTAAAGTGGATATTTTCAGTTTTTCACTTCTGCGCATGCATAGTATGAGGAAACGGTGTCTTGTAGTAGCCATGCAAGCAGTTGTGATCGAGAATGTGCTACCGTCTTTTTGATCCCTTCTTATTTAAGCACAAAAGGGTAATATTCTAAGTGAATGGGAATCTCGATGGCTACAAAATTGAATAAAATTTGGCGCAAGCCGTGGGATCAGCTCAGTTTATGTCCTCGGGGTTACTGATGGGACAGAAACGAATTATATATTTTCTCTTACGTCATGATTACAATGTCAAAGTTTGGCTACTCGAGCACAATTACGTTAGGAGATATCGATGATATAAAAGTCAAATCCTGTCTGTCGAAAGTGATCAAAATATGTGGAAATACCTTATGTTCTTAAATTGGTATAAAGAATGGAAGTCAAATACACTGTAACGGGTACTGGGTGAAAAGCGCTACCTGCATATTGAATTTCGATTGATTTTCGTAAATGGGAATGAGGTCGTTGAATTGAATTTTATTTAAGGCCTGTAGGCATTTAAGGCTCAGGTCGGGATAGGAGAAGGGAAAGGATTCGGGAAGGTGTCGGCCAGGGACTATATTGAAGGTGCCATCCCGACATTTGTCTGGTGTGACTGAAGAAAAAACCTGGAAAAACCTCAGTCAGGATGGTCGGTCGCTGGAATCGAACCCACGCCCTCCCGAATTCCACACCTACGCTTTACCACTGAGTTGCCGCAGCTAGGTGGAATGGGGTCGTGTAATATGTCATTCTGGGCTAAACTTTTATAAGAAATAAGTTTCTGAAGTCAGTTTTGCCATGAATGTATTATTGTGAGAGGTAAGGGTTTATGCGGGTAATGACGCAAAAGCCTGAAAACATCCATTTCGTTTTGAAATAACAAAGGAAATGAAACCAAAAGGCATACAAATTGTTTCTGGATATAGTGCCCTATCGATATGGATTTGTATCCGACCCTATTCCCATTTAAGAAAATCAATCGAGATTCAATATGGCGGACTTCAATTGAATTTATTTTAAGACTTTTAGGCAACTATGGCTCAGACCGTATGGATGATGATGGGATGAATTGGTGGAATGAAGAAAGTGGGAGGAAACGGGAGCACCCCGAGAAAACCCACGCACACGGTGTTTATCCACCACAAAGCTCACATGGCATGAGCAGGGATAAATCCGACGACCCCTAGCACCAGAGGTGAGCGCTCTACCAACTGAGCCACTGTGGCCCCATGACGGACTTCAAGATCGCAGCCATGCAGAACATACCCTTCAACAGGTAGCACTTTTCACCCAGTACCCATTACTGTGTACGGTATTTGAGTTCCATTCGTTTTACAATTTAAGAACATAAGGATATTCGTTCGAATATCCAAAATTTACAAGTATATTCTAATCATGATGACAGAAAAAAATATATAATTATTTTCTTTCCCATCAGTATGCTTGCCTGTAAGTGAACAGCCCGTGCTTAGATATCGCTTCGGGCTTCTTCTTTTTCTTTCTTTAGCTCCCAATATGATTGAAAACCAGGTCGTTATTTGTAGGGTAGGAAAGGGGAAAAATTTCCCTGCACCTCGTGTGTTTTCCCTGGTACCTCACTTACTGGCTTCCTTGTAACGTGGGGAAAATTCTATTTCATAAACTATTCACAAAACAATTCTTCTGTAGGTGTATAGTGCCTCTCACAATGTTCGACTAGTTCTTTTAGAGAAACTTATACAACATTGATGAGCCCTCCACTGAATTTCTTGTGCCACATGACTGCATCAGTGCTATCGAGTGAGCTTTCATACATACATAACGATACTGGAATGCTCGATCAAAGTCGGAAGTTAGACGCCAGAGCAAACAGTTAAACTAGATCGTCAACTTTTTGTCTAATGCAATATGGACCACATTTTGCTGTTCTTAGGTTTTCACGTATGTCATTGCTGTGTGATCCGTTGTTGATTTATGTATTGTGAATCCAGATAGGTTTTCCCGCCTCTTTCATTTCTTGTCAATTATTCAAATTTAAGTGCAGTGAAACAGAAAATAACTTCCACAAACTATAGTTTGTTTAAAGAAATCTTAACAGGAATTTTGTCAAAATACTTTTGGGACAGTCCCAGAAATGTTTTGACATAATTTCGAAGTTTTTATTAACATCTCTTCAAGTATTCTTTTTTGATGTACGAAACAAACTATAGTTTGTGAAAATAATTTTCTGTTTAACTGCACTCAGATTTAAATAACTGACGAGAAACGAAAAAGGCGGGAAAACCTACTTGGATTCAGCCTTAATCCTTGAGTTGTAAGCAGCGATGGCACCAGGATAAAAAAAATATGCAGGGGTGGAGGCTACAATATCGTCGCTGAATTTGGAATATCTGCTATGTGCATTTTAATTTTTTTTTCAGGTGAGCAAGAAAATGTGTTTTTAAAGTTACCTGTTATTTTTACTTATTTCGGTATTAATGAATGTTAATTGCTGTGAGTAATGGGAATATCTATTGGCAAGTATAGCCAATTAAATTTCACCAGGAAAAATTGCTGAAAGTCGTTGGATGAAATAACTTACACATAGCTGTGATTTCAAAAGAAAGGGACTGTGCACAATTGCACAAAAGAAAAAAAATGCACAATTTTGAAATACGTCACTTTGTGACGAAGGCGACGTTTTGAACACATAGCAGATATTGTTAAATCAGCGACGATATGTTATTTGAAAAGTCAGGGCTGAGTTTAGTTTATGGCATATGTATAAAATAAAGTATACTGATAAAACTACGGTCGGTCTAAAACGAGACTATGGGTACATTTTGGACTCTTCAGCTCCACATAGCTCCCCCTCACCTGTAGCGCTGTCCTTGGTTATGGGATACTGAAATGCGCATCCTCCTACCTCATTTGGTGACAAATAACACCTTGCTGAAAACTGCATAATGGCTGTTTTTTTATTAGGCAAGTTAATGAAACTTCCCTGGCAGCTATGGTTGCCTAACTTTTTCCAGGAATGTTTCAGAATTTTTTTAACAGTGTGATAAGTGATATTCTTAAGTACAAATTACCATATTTTCCCCCTCAAATTGCTAAGTTGTATGACACGAATATCCCCCAAAATTGATATTTCCAGATAAATTTGTCCGGGAACAAATCGAAGCTTTCCAGAGATAAATTGACGAGTTTGATGGAATAATGCGTAAGTCTGAAATAGACATTTTGAAAAAAAAAATGATGTTAAAAAATTAAGTAGAGTTTTCTTACCTAAAACAGCATAAAATGTGTCATTTTTTCATCGTTTCCTCTCGGCATCGACACCATACCTGTCTTCTAGGAAGTGAATATTGCTGCAATTCTCTCGGCAATTCTAAATCAAATAATCAACATATTTCTCCTTTAAAACACCAAACGTTGATGTTTCTAATGTCCTTTTGCTTTTTTTTTAAATTCACATCGCATTTACAATGTAGCTATGTAGTAGTAACGCATGTTGATGGTAATTTTGTCTCCTCATTATCTTCACAGTTAAGTAATTTTACTAATGAAAGATAGTGCACTAGTTCATTTCCTTTCCTCAATAAGTAGCGCATTTCAGGTCACAGTGGTTGTTATCTAATTGAGAGAGTGATGATGGACAATTTATGAATTCATGGGGGGAAGGAAAGCTTTAATTCTGTCGAAATCCGACGCAGAATTATGTATAACGCACAAAGTTTGACAGCAGCCAATCCATCTTTGTAAACATTGATTATAGATTTTCTTTGCTTGGTAGTATGTTGAAACCCTTACAGATTCGGAGAATATGTTTTACGATAATTACCGTTTGCTTTAGCTGTGTCAAGCAACATCAGCTTCTTTCATGAATGTCTACAAAATCAATTCATGAGTTTCTTTCTCCTGTTACCATGTTTATTAGATAGTTACCCTCATTATGTAGGAAAACATTGCAATTTTACTCTTTCTTCGATTTCAGAGAGAAGTTTGGTATCTTCAATCGGAGCGGACTTTCCACCATGATGACAAGATGATTCATTTTTCATTCCTATTAAAGTTTCCACATCTTGTGATACTTTCGCACCACCTTCCCCTAAAAAAAAGGGGGGAACTGCTTTAATATAGTTACGACTTGGTTCGTTTTACGTAATTTGTTTTAACATAAAAGATTTGGCGCATATGTTGTAAGTTTGTTCAAGTCCAGACTCCATGGAAGTTTAGACCTGTTCCAAGTTGGCTAAAAGCCTTAAATAAAATTAAAATTCCATCGAAGTTTTCATTCTAACATTAAAGTTCCCACACATAAATTGATTGTAGACTTCAGGTTTCTTCTGTGGCAAGTAGTTCATTTCCTCAGGATATAATGACATGACACTCATTATATGGTGGTTGGGAACTACGATAATAAGACAGCATTCTTTTTACTTCTGATAAATGTCATAGCCAATTACCAGTTCTTCTGCCTGTATATACCACTACAATTAATAAGTTCGTGGACTGGACGCAGTGTGGCGCTAGGGATGTACTAAAGCTAAGACGTGACGTCCTGGAGGAATCAGTGGAAGTTTGTCTCTCGACCCAGCAACAGACAGGTGTGTGCATAGAGTGTAAACAGACGTACTGTACAGTCTCTGTTGTGAAAGGAGTAGAATACGCCGCGGCGGACTTGGAGAATGTCGCAGTTGGAGCAACGGGCAAACATCACGTTCTGCCAAAAGCTAGGCAAATCCGCAACAGAAACGTTTCAGATGATCAGGCATGTGTACGGTGACAACGCCCTGGACCGCAGTGCTGTGTTTAAGTGGAGGGGAGAGGAGAAATAGTTTAGAGGATGATGAACGTACTGGTCGGCCAACAACAGTCCAAACTGAACGCAAGATCGAAGAGGTTGCAATGGTGGTGCGCGCTAACTGTTCCAAGTCGGTAGACAACATCGCAGCAGCAGTACGGATCAGACATGGTACGTGTCACAAAATTCTGACGGATGACTTTAACATGTCGCGCGTCACGCACAGTGTGCCACGCATTCTGACGCAAGACCAACGTGAAGAGCAGATGACCATTTGCGGTGATCTGATCAGTAGTGCTGACGCTGATGGAATGTTCCTGAACCGGATAATAACAGGAGATGAAACATGGTGTTTCCTGTACAATCCACAACTAACGAGACAAGTAGCCACCTGAAAATCGCCATCATCTCCAAAACGCAAAAACCGGAGACAAGACAGGTTACAAGAGAAAGTGATGCTTGAACTGTTTTTCAACTCGCAGGGAATTGTCCACATGGAATTCATCCCACAAGGGGCGACTCGCTACAAGGAGATCCTTCGCCGCCTACGCGAGTCAATACGTCGTAAGCTTCCTGAACTTTGGCGCAGGAAGAACTTGATGTTGCTGCACGACAACGCTCCTGCGCATAGCTCTGTCCTTGTCCAGGAGGAGCTGTCAAGGCAGCAGATCACCGTTTTGCCACATCCTCTATATTCACCTAATCTCACACCATGAGATTTCGATCTCTTTCCCCGCTTGAAAGCTAAGTTACGTGAACGTCGCTTTCATTTTCCCGAGGAGATCATCACTGCCACAAAGGATGCCCAACGAGAGATGTCTGCTAACGCCAACATTTTTCAAACGTGTTTTCAATGGCTCTACGAACGTTGACAGACGTGCATCGCTGCCAACAGTGACTATTTTGAAGGTTAGTGTGGATCTGTGTAAGTGTCTCTGTGTGTGTGTGTGGACGTTTATGCCGAGCACAGCAACCATGACGACACCTGGGTTCTACTGGTTGCCTATATTCTAGGTGCCAGTCCACAAATTTATTGACTGTACTGATATATTGATACAAAATCTATATGTTGCTTCCAAAACTTTCCAGTATAACCAGTTTCTTAGTATGTTGTTCACAAATAATCTAATTTTTCTTGTTGTCTCTTAAACAATATAAATACAGCATGTAAGAACACATCATTGACTTCTGAGCTAACTTCAGCTAATAAGTCGTTTGTATTTTCTACATCTTCAGATCAATTTTTGAGCCAATTTTCAAAACTGTTGCTATAACTGGGCATGAAGGGGGCCAACTACTGATTAGATAGTGCCAATAATAGATTAGTTTGTTGTTTTGAAGAAACGTTAATAAAACCACATATTCTGAATTTTTATTGTTTCATTGTAAAACTAATGTCGGCAAAGATCTAAGAGCATTCCTAGCCATGAACAGAAATATGAATCGGTAAGAGATCTGGACTTCAGGTTCGAAAACAACAGAGGTCTAAAACTAACAATAACTGGTACGTTTATCCTGACTTTCATTTGCCTCAAAACTATCCTTGCATTAACATAGATAAAATAGCTAATTATAGATAGCAAAATCCATTCTGCATTATTTTTCATACTTCCTGGCGTCTGTAGGAGTGAAATAATACCGGTACTAGTCGTAGTATGCCATGCTGTCTCTGCATGAGGAAAAGCAACGAGTACGCGCTGAGCATGTGATGTTATGTCTTATTGGTCCGCAAGAGATTAAAAGCGAAGAATTGCGCGTGGTAAACTAGCATTGTTTTTATTCCTAGTTCGGTTAGACCGACACTAGGTGGCATGAAAGACATAGAGAATACAGGACTTCGCCATCCTATGGTTCGCAGAATTACTTTCCGAGGAATGACTGACTTCCAATTCAGCCAGGGCATGTCACCCGTGGTTTCGGATTTTTGTGAAAATTGGTACATTAGTTAGTTCTTGATAGGGGTATTACTATAACAATTTCACAAAAAGGCCTATCGGATTAATACTGAAATCTTGGTACAACTCTTCATGTGTACTAATATATATTCAAGGTAGGTATCTATTTCAAAATATCAAATATATTTCGTCAAACAATTTTCTATTAAGTATCAATACACAATACAACTATTTATCGATGGTTCATGCCATATAGAATACGCCATCTAACGACTAGGGTTACCAACTGGAAATTGTCAAATACAGGAGAAAACTACGAAAAAAGCCGGACTTATTTTTTAAAAAATGCCACACATAATGAATTTACAGCAATGAACATTTTTTCGAGGCATAGTGACGTTCGTTATGTACCTTTTTTATCGAGTGGTGAAAGTTTTGTGGACGTTAAAGACAAAATTATTACTTGCTGATACGAACATTTTGTTTTTCGTAATTTTCGCCATTTCGCGAACGGAGACAAAAATAGTCGAGTGCGATATATCGACAGTTCCACCAACTACGCACCCTAGCAGTTAATAAATGTGACAAATTACCGCTCGTGACCATAAAGTTTACCGTAAATAACACAAACAATGCAGATTTAGGTCTAGTAAAGTCTTGATAATTTTATTTTTAAAATGGACTTTTTCAAGAAAAAGACAAATGCCACCCTGACATTTCTAGAAAGGTTAAAAAGCCGGACATGTCCGGGAAAAACCGGACGATTAGTAAACCTACTAACGACACAATATCAAATGGTATCCCCATGAGGAAAACTCGGCGGGCCGCCGATGGCCAACCAACCATGATGACGGGCCACCGGAGGCCCGCCGAGTTTTCCTCATGGGGATATTAGAACAACAAGAGACAACATATTCGTATAATTGAACAAGCCTAATATTCATTGTTGGTTTCTTATGTTTCAATTTAATCAGCCTCGATCTGCTGGCATTGACATTGATAGTACCTTTGTTATGGATGAATGTCGTAACGATAGATCGTTAACTAAGAACTACTTATTGGTAATAAAATCACTCGACGTCAGATTAGAATTGCCTGTATAATTAGCCATATGTAACTTCAATCTTTGATTTCAGCGATTATTATATCAATTAATACAATGTAACGTCTACTGGCAACCTTGTATTTGTTTTTCCAATATATCAAATATTCTAACGATCGACGAGAAACTCTAATTCCCATAAAGACAATTAAAGTAAAACATTAAAAGCATCATATCATCAAAAGAAATATGCAATTTTCATTCTGATAGAACTTACCTGATATTATTAGGAGTGTCTTGTACTATTGTTCAGCACGCTCGTTCTGTATCAATATTTTCCGTATTTTATAACATGCACATGCCATATAAATGAAGTAGAAAATATTATCTTAGATGAGAACGGAACACGAGCCTTGCCTCTTCAAGGGTGGGTGTGAAACAGGTCACAAATAAATTACTTGAGTGTCCAGCAACTTCATAATTATCATCCCATGGGACCAGGCTTTTTGCCTTCCGAGACTTATTCTTTATCTGTTTCTCCGAGGCATAAGGTAAAGGCACCAGTTTTCGTCACTGCTCCAGTGGTCGTCATGTTTTAACTAAACATATAAAAATAATAAATCTTTTCATCGTTTGGTGACAGAAACAGACCATGGTTACATACCAGTCATAATCTGGTATGTAACCGGCACCACTAATATGCTTATCGTCACTTCGCTTAGTAGAAATGTCTTGTGTTTGGGCCAGAAATTCGTGTTTCCTGGTATTTCCATGGTTTTGTTACTAAAGAGTGTTAAAGCAAGTGGACATGTAGATATAAATAGGTCTACCTGATGTTTACATGTGTATAAAATGCTTCTTTAATGAACAAATTAATTATCAGATTCTAAATTTGCGTGCCTTTACTTTTTCTTCTTTTGGGGAGTGACGACTACTTGTGCAAGTCAAACATACTTAGCACCAATGCTCGTCAAGGATGATGGTTAGCGGTGAAAAATTGCTACTTAAAAGTTTTACTCCAGGAAGTGATAAATTTAATTTAATTTGATGACAAATTTACAAAAAATTTGATGGCGATAGCCTGACTCTTTCGAGTTACCATCAGTAAAATTTAAATTCCTATATATTCCACCGGAAGTCAACTTTTTTAGAAGAATTTCTGAGGACGTTCTAGCAAGTCCTCTGTGCCTCTTTCCTTTCAAGCACGCTTTATTTTGCCAGGTTCAGGTCTCAGGAAGATGAAAAAGATATCAAACATATTTTCCAAATGAATATTAGAAGTAGATTGTGTGACGACTACTGGTGCATTGGTGTGACCACTATAGGTAGACTTGCCAGATTTAACCGGAACATCTCACACAGCGAATGTCAATACGCAGATTAGCTATTAAAACTTGGTATGGTAAGCAAACGTAAGTTCTTTTGTTGCTAAATCCAAGTCTAAAAACTGGTCGGAAAGCCGGGACATCTCAAACCCGGAAATGTCTCGGTCAAACCGGGACGTCTGGCAAGCCTAACTATAGGGAAAAAGCAAAATTCAAAGTTACAACTAACAAACTAACTCTATGGCTTATGGAACTCGCAAGCTCATCGCCGCGGTAACAAACGTTCGCTATTGGATTCTATCCTGGGCAATATCAAGCCAGTTTTCATCACGAACACCTACTTCTGATATTGTCCTCCCAATGACGTCTCGATCTTCCCAATGATCTCCTTCTATCCGGCCTTCCGACCAGAATAGAATATAATCTTCGTTTTTCCCCATCCAAGCTACATGGCCTGCCCACCTTAGTCGTCGCCATTTCATTATTTTTACAACATCTGGTGAATCGTACAGTCCGTGGAGTTCTTCATTATGAAGTCTCCTCTACTCTCCAGTCATCTCGTCCCGTTTCGGCCCGTATATCTTTCTCAAAACCTTATTTTCAAATACACGTAATTTATGTTCATCTGCTAGGGTCATACTCCAACTTTCGCAACTGTAAAATATTACCGGCAGAATAACCGTTCTGTATATTTTCAATTTCAATTTCCTTGATATTAATCGCGATGTTAGAACTTTTTGGACTGAATAGAAACATGCGTTCCTCAATACTAAGAGACTTTTTATTTCTTCCGTGACCTAATTTTTGCTTGTTCCGTATGCTCCCAAGTATTTAAATTTGTTTTCCTTTTCTATGACATCCTTAATTCTTATATTTTTTATTCCCTTAATTTCCTGTGTTTCGGCTTGTTATCATATATTCTGTTTTATCTATGTTTACCTGTAGTCCTATCTCATCGCACGCTTCTACTAAGACATCGATGTTGCTTTGTAGTGGATCTATATCGTTCCATATTAAATCTACATCATATGCGTATACAAACAGTTGATTCAAACCATTCAATGATAGTCCCTTTTTGTCCCCTTTAATTTTTAAAATCGCATATTCTAACGTAAAGTTAAACAGTAGTGGTGATAAGGCATCGCCTTGTTTCAGTCCGTTGTGAATCTTGAAACTATCTCACATATTATTACCCATCTGTACTCTGCTTATGGGGTCGTTGAGACACATCTTCACTAGTTGAACCAATTTTTTCGGAATCCAAATCGTATCAGGATACTGTATAACTTTTCCCTTTTGATAGAATCATATGCTTTCTTAAAATCAATGAATAGCTGATGAACCGTCCCGTTGTATTCCCATTTCTTCCCTAAAATTTGTCTCAAAGCAAAAATCTGGTCCAACGTGGATCTATTTCTTCTAAATTCACATTGGTGATCTCCAATTATTTCATCTACGTATACATTTAGGCGTGTTAACAGAATATTACTTGAAAAAATTAGGGCTGTAAAGAAACGTAATTCTATGACTATAATGCAAATTACCGAATACATTTTATGCTATTACATTATCGCACGAGACATGAAGTTGCTAATGAAGTGAAAAAAGTAGGGTTGTTTCTTACACATAGATCTATAGGAAGCACTTTCTGCAAAATCCAACTTATCGCTGCAGATCATCCCCTCCTTCTTGGTATGACCTTTCCATTGATTTACACGGGAATTGTTTTACTCATTTTATGCCTCTCGGAAGTAGAATATTCAAGTTCTACTTTCACAAAATTTGTCCTGGTATTTATTTTGACTCTTGTATAGTTTTGGTTTCTTAAGTTTCTTCAAATATATAAGTATAATGCATTATTAATAGTTTGCTATATAATTCACAATATGTTAACGGAAAATTATTCTGTTCGTGTGTTAAATATTGCATTTCTATAAAATAGCATGAGTAAAAGAGAACATAACGATAAGCTGGGCGAAAGCAGAAGTTAAAAGTATGCTCCTGAAAGATATAAAACGAGTAAAACAATTCCCATGTAAATCAATGGAAAGTGCGTACCAAGATGGCGGGGGTGATCTACACCGTTAACATGCTGAGCGCTGGTGCCTTTACATTACTAAAATCACAATACCTAACAAGCTTTTCTCTCGCACACAGGCGGGGTGACCGGGCATACGCCACTCAAGTGGAAATTTTTAGTGTAGTGATTTTTTTTGCCGAAGTCACAGCAGTGTAAATGGACACATGTTACACACATGTTACAATGGATGAGTTAGGGTTTCGACGCAATCCGAAGAGTAGAGATCATTCATCGAGTTCTTTAAATGTAGTTAAAATTATTATAGTTGTGTAACGGGAACATCAAGTTTTTTTTATTTTGGGGACTCATACCACGGTTATCTAAGTGTCATAAATATACGAGAACATGTTAAGTGCCAACAATTGGAAAGTGATTGATTTCACTTTCTCCTTATCGTTTGATTATAAAATAATTGCCATATCAGTTAATTGGGTGCTAATTGTTGCCTTATTGCTTGATTGAAAATTGATGGCCTTATTGCTTGAATAATAAGATGATTTTTTTAAAGCTGTTTTTAGTGTATAGTAAGACAATGAACCAGCGGAACAACATCACATAGTAAAGAAATTCTTCCTGGATGGGTCACCAACTGGAATTTATGAAGTGCAGGACTTTTCTTAAAAAGGAGAAGAAGAAGAAAAGGAATGTACATTTTTTATTGGTAGAAGCACCTCGTGAAATGCATAAGTGAAAACACAACAACTATAGCTCAGCCGCTTCTTCTTTTACAAAAATTATCGAGTGTGATATATTGTCAGTAATATCAGCTACGCATTCTAGCAATTATTAAGTAGCAACAAATTACCACTCGTGACAATCGAATTTGCCGTAAATAGCTCAAACAATGCACGCCCAGGTGTAATAACATCATGTTCATTTTATTTTTAAAATGGCGGACTTTTTCGAGAAAATACCAAATGTCAGCGTAACATTACTAGAAAGACTAAAAAACCGGATATGTACGGTAAACACTGAACGGTTGTTAACCATATTCCTGGAAAGCACAACATTAAATGCCCATTGCTAAGACAATTTAAGACAATTCATCTCTCGTTACCCAAATACTCTGGTGGAAAAGTTCGTTACGTAAGAAACCTACACAAAAGTCCTATGATATTTTCTATATCAAATCTTTGTTTTATATACTTAAGAGAAAATAAAATAATAGCTGAGCAAAGCAGATACGTTTTATTTAAAAACTAAAAAACGTGTAACAGCTTCACCAACTAACTAACAACTTGACTTCATCAGACACACTAAATCATATAAACAACACAACTTTTAATGAGACAGCTATATGTGATTCCAGATTGACCCCCTGCCAGCCAACCCCGTACCGACAGCACAAAGTGAATTTATATTTAACAACAATCACTGGTTCTCTCTCACTCCATGTTCCTACTACATTTAAGCATACAATACCAAAATAATCCTTGTCCTGTAGAAATTAATTTATAAGTGATAAAAGAAAATTAAGTGAAAGACAGATGGAAAAGTAAAATAAATAAATAAATAAAAGGAACATTAAACTAAACATAAAAAAATTACTTCGTCTTACACACACACACACACACACAAAATATATTGTTTAAGGCTCCTTAATAACTTATCTCACTGTTCATCAATTTTAAGTCTCGAGTTCCAGTTCATTGCTTTTCCACCTTCCGATTCCATAAATCTTGCTTCTTTCTATTTTCTGACAGTCCTTCTATTTTCCTGTCCCAACACTTTCACTTCACTCCAATCCACTAAATGTCCTGTGTCTCTTATATGTTTGTATATAGTATTTATGTCCCTCTTCAACCTAACGTCATCTTTATGTTGTTTTATCCGCTCTCTTAACCTCTTTCCCGTTTTCCCTCCATAGCACATTACACAATCACTGCACTGGATTCTATAAATCACTCCCTTTTTCTCCATCATTCCCTTATTCTCTCTTCGCTTTTCTCCTCTTCTCTCTTATCACCTCCAATAGCCTCTTACCTCCCTTTCTGTACGTTGAAAAACCTCCCATCTTCCTCGGCATTCCCTTTATCACTTCTGTTTCCTCTCCGACCAATACTCTCTATCCCCACCACACTTTCTTCTCTTCTTCTCCATTTTCCTTTGTTCTGCTCTTTCTTCTCTTCCTTGTCTCTTGGTCTCTCCTTTCCTTCTGTACTTGAACCTTCTCTTATCATATCCATTTCTCCTTAAGTGCGCATGAAAAACTTCTATGCCTTCTATGAATGAATGGGAGAAGAAGGTACGGTTAAAAGAAAGTGACAAGTTAGTGTTTTTTAGTAGATATGTTGACGATTGCTTGGGGATATAGAAGGGCACACAAAGACAGTTGGAGAAATTGGTAAAAGGTATTGAAGATAAAGAGAAAGGAAATGGAACTGGAACTGGAGTTGGAAATGGAAAAGGATGATACCATAGTATTTTTAGATATGAGGATAAGGAAGTAGGAAGGAAAGATATACACGGAATGGTACCAAAAACTTGTGCGCCCGGGAACTATTGCCATGCTAGGAGTGATATGGAATACTCGACGAAGAGGAACTTCATAAGCATCATGGAAGGGAGAATTAGGCAGGTCAATAATGAAAATGAAAAAGCAGAGGAAGGCATAGAATTTTTTGATGAGCAGTTAAGGAGAAATGGATATGATAACAGAAGGTAGAAATACAGAAGGAAAGGAGAGACAAGGAAGAGAAGAAAGAGCGGAACAAAGGAAAATGGAGAAGAAGAGAAGAAAGTGTGGTGGGGATAGAGACTATTGGTCGGAGAGGAAACAGAAATTATAAGGAGAGTGCCGAAGAAAATGGGAGGTTTTTCAACGTACAGAAAGGGAGGCAAGGGGATACTGGAGATGATAAGAGAGGAGAAAAGCGAAGAGAGAAGAAGAAGAGAAGGTAATGATGAATAAAGAAGGAGTAATTTATAGAATCCAGTGCAGTGATTGTGAAATGTGTTATGTGGGTGGAACAGGAAAGAGGTTAAGAGAGTGGGTAAAACAACATAAAGATGATGTTCGGTTGGAGAGGGACAGAAATGCTATTTACAAATGCATCTCGGAGTGGATTTTCCATCATAACATACTTAGCATATGAAGGAGACAGCCATTCCACAGCTCGTGACAGACTTTCCAAAAGTTTGTTCAAGGTACGGGAACGATTCACTGTTCATGTTTAAAAAATCCAAACTCACAAGTCAATGCGCGAGGGAAGTCTACTTTGATGGACAAATGGGATCACTCGAATGCCTGTCGGTGCTGCCTTTTGCCCAGAATAGGGTACATAAGAATTGGGATGTCTTGTAAATACTGATCAACACCTTTAATGTATTTTGTCCGTATAGAGGAAATATGTCATTGTCATAAAATGAATTCATGTCGCGCCCGCCAATCAATGATCTTCGGGAAATTTTCGGGACGTTGACAGGCTGATTCTTAATCCCACAGATGATGAGACCCAGGACAACTTTTCCTGATTGTTAAATTCTCTTCTTTACATTGTTTATTTGCGCATGAGAGACTCCACTTTGCTTTGGAGAAACCGCTGATGTAGCCGCCCCCTCCCCCACCGGAAACTTTTCACCTTTTTTTCATCGTCGCACGACTCGCACGCTACTGGAACATCTTGCGTACTACTTACTAATAAGGGAAGTACCCCAGCTCCAACGGCTAGAACCGAGTATAAATTAGTTGAAAATACGGAGTTGTGTATGCTCGACCACCCGTCAAGGTGATTAATCTGTAAAACTCCACATCTGTTTACTACCGATTTTTGAATAATAAGAATCACAACGTCGCTGAAGAAAAAATAGCGACATTTCCGGCAAGCAGACCAACACGAGGTATAAAGCTAAGTGGAAAGCAGATATTACACTGATTTGGAAAACAGCTACAAGACATTTGCATTAAAGAATATGTAGATTCCATATGTCCTAAACCAGAGTGATCAAAGTGCAATGTGGACTTTTAATGAAGTGATTAAAACAGAGCGGAGCGGACAGTATGCACATTTGACAATAGCAACACGTTGACATGCTACAGCTTCACTGGTGTATCCGCACTGTAATAATACTATCTCAAACGTAACGGTAATCACACTATTAAAAGACGAAACAGAAGGTTCAACTTCCTGTCCATAGTGTCTGTATGATTTCTTGTTAAGTTCATATAGTATTTTTGCACTATGATCCAACATAACATGCATGCAAACAGTTCATCCTCCACTCCAATTAATACAGTTAGGTCTACACGTTCGCCGTGCTATTTCCCTCATCGGGTTAACAATGTTCACACGGTTAAGTGGCTTCAGTCCACTCATGTCTGTCGTTGTACTGACCTACCGGACAGCGCACAGATCTAGCTCGTACTGCCTGTTTAGCTCTACAGCAGCAAAGCTAGTACTCTGACCTTCAGATGGCGCTAGTAGATGCAAACGTAGTTTTACATATGAATGGCTTTGATAGGAGTTGAACCAGGAATAACGTTCTATTTTAAACACGTTCCCAGTTAGTACTAGACTTTCATGCTGGGGTACTTCAATTGTAAGTTGTATGTACTGGAACGAGATTAGGCGACTGTGTGGGAAAGGGACAACAGCTACTATTATTACCTGAAACGATGTTTTGTAGATAAAAAGTTCTTCTTAATATTAATTTCACCAATTATACAGTAGTTCAGAGCGCTACTTTACATCTTTATCCCATCTTTTAAGTGTGGGGGGGGGGTTCCTTGTGGCCGTGTATTAGTGCAGCTTTTAATTGTTCTGGCGAGTGATATGATTGGCCGTTGAACAGTTAACTTTTAATTGGGAGTGAATGTGATTCCTTCTACACATACAGTATATATTTAGGCGACAAACCTCGAGGTCTCTCAGAGATGCTGTTCTTGAAGAAGATGACTGTTACGGTATCGAAACTGTTACAGATCTCTGTCTTTATCCTATCGTGTGTTCACTCCTTCTCAGCACTATGTTCTGTGTATATCTTACCACGACATAGAAGCAAGCTCTGTATGTGATTACCAGTGCTGAAGTTGGGACGAAACGCGCCGGAACAGAGTTCCGACATAAGTAAAATCTATCTTTGAGAGTACCGTCATAAATTAATGAAGGTACAGTTATCTCGAAAGGGTGTCAGAAATATATTTTAACAATAAGTTTAACCTGAACTGTTAGTAGCGTCATTATCTTGTATTGTTTATTGCATAGTAATTCACCACTAGTGACCATTCTTAAGCATTTAATCTGCTAATTGTTACACGTATTTTAGCCATTGTTATGACGTTCTTAAATCACGTTCTTCATGTTAAAAGGTACGTCAGATATCTTTTTGCTATTGTAAAATTAAGTAAAACTACCTTTAAAAAAAAAATATGGGTTCATAATTGAGGTGTATGCGCGAACAAAAAAAAGTCTATGTGCTATCTTTTAACACAGCACATAGATATTTGTTCGCTCATATGCCTCAATTGCACCGTTCTGCTTAAAATATTTTTCCAACTTCAACATTGGTTATTACAATAAAAAGTTTCTTTCAAGGAATTTCGAGAGAAGTGCCTAGTTTAGGAGTATAGAAATTAAACTTTGAAACAATTTATTTCGAATACAAAGAACTTTAGAGTGGGTGGGCCATAAACTCGTAAAGGGCGTCGCGCCCTTTTCTATATATATAAAAAAATCCATATCTTCAAAGTGTGCAATAAGTGCGCAAGGGATACTCCAGAGAAAGTAGGGGCTCCCTCATAGTTGCAGAGGGAAAGATAGATCCAAATAAGTATATCAGAGGTGACGTCCTAGAGGGTAACAAGAAGTGCGTTGGCCCAAAGGCAATATCTTAAACAATGAATACGGAATACGAATACTCGTAACACATTGTGCATGTTTGCATAACTACCACTAGAGTGTGCAAACGCACACAGAATATTTCCTACTAGCCCTAAATAAAGAAGGATTGCAGTTGTTAGTGCTTCAGGTGAATTGTGCAATTATCGCGCAGGAATAAATGCATCATTATTGCAACACATCTGAAGATCTTTACATGGAAGCAAAGGTGATGTTAAAACGGGCACGAAAGAAGTGTAATGTTAATTTCCTTAAGGATCTTTTTATGAGGTTTGTTTATAAAGAAAACAAGTTTTTCTATCTGCGGATCACACTTTTATTGCTCCGCCTATCAATATAAATTTGTGATTATGCTTCGCGCAGAGACCATACCGTCTCAGACAGAATACTTCCAGTGCTGATCAAATTTGAAATTACAATGATAGTCACCAGTAGAATAGATTAAGTAAAAAAAGGCTTGAAAGAAACTAAGCGGCAAATGTGCCTAAGTTGACTTACGCGAATGATGCCATCCTAGATGCAGTGTCACTCTGTCTCGCTCGCTCTGCTCGAATGCTGAATGGATGCAGAATCCTCTCGGGGTATTAAAGAATGGTGTTATATACTCAACTAGCTTAGTCGTGGGTCACGTCGAAAAACACTTAGCAGCCTCATTTAAGACCAATTACCAGTGTCTACGCAAATAATTATGATATTAAATCATGTATAGTCCTTTTGCGTGACACTGGGTCATTAGCTTGCCAAAAGATATTTTAATCTTCACCAAATGCACTTTGAATAGTTCTGTTTTTTTTTAACATGAAGATATCTTCTCAGAAGGTGACCTTCCATCGAAGTTCTATAATTCTGGTTTGATACTTCACAATAAAATATATGCAATAAAAGCAAATTAAAATGCATAAATGCTTTACACCCGCAGCGAAAGGAAACAACGGCCGTCGTTGTAATTATTTTACACGACTAATCACACAAATTCCACAGAAAAAAAAAGGCTAGTTGAGTAAGAGCCTATGGCGAGGTTGAGTGACATAACTGAGGGACAGCGAGAGATAAATAGGAAATAACTTTAAAAGCACAAAACGTAACGTAATGTGAGGTAAAAATTTGACAATTGACTGGAAGTATTCTCTGCTAAAAGGGCAAGTCTGTCTCAAAGAGCGCTAATGTACATAAAATATACATATATGTTAAGAACTAAACTAGTTACCAATTACCAATACTTTTTTTTTTTTTTACAAAGAGATCATAGAGACTCAGAAATCCTAGAGCGGTGATAAAACACTTTAAGAAAAGAAAGGCCAAAGTTGGACCTCAAGTTGATGAAATTACAATACATAAATTGCCTATGCGTCGGCAAGGAATCTTAACATAAAATATTATACAGCGATGTCTCTTTTATATATATATAATAAAACCGACAAAAAACAAAGTGAAAACGTAGGTACTTAAAACTTATGCAAGTAAGAAATTCAACAGAAAAGTTTACATGTCATGATATTAAGTTGTTGAAAATCATTTGTCTCTGAAGTACATATTAGTGAAAATTGCTCTTGTGCAATATTTGAAGTGTCAGAAATATCACAAGTTCATTGTAAAATGCAATTTTCTTATTTATGTTTAAATTGACAAATTTAACGTTTATGAAATCGTCTTTGCACATGACTAAAAGCAAATTTCACGTCCATTAATATTTGTTTGATGCAAACGTTTCGGTTTGTATACAAGTTGTTTTATGTTTAAACATTGTAAGTAAGTGGCAATATTATTACGTATTGTTATCAACATTAAGATAGTAAATGAGGTAGTACATTCTTGGGTAGTAAATTCAGAATTTGCCAAAATTAAAACTACATTGTAATATTCTTGTAACTGATGTAACAAGTCCAGTTACTAAATTATGATTGACCCACACCAAAATAGATAAAAATAACCGTTCCTTTGCATGGAACTTTTTCAATTAAGAAAGTAAAACCCTTTTACCCTAATTATTTATGAAAATCATAATACAATAATAAAATAACTATACACTAACTATACAATACAACAGTCATATGCTGCAGTTACTAAACAGTCTCTGAATGTTGTTACTGCTGTTTCTACTTGAGAAGTCAGGTGCGAAGAAGACGAGGTCGACATTTGAGAAGTCAGGTGGTGAGGAGACGATCTGGTCATTTCAGAAGTCAGGTGCGGAGAAGGACGATCTCGGCATTCCCTTGGTATAATGAAAGCGGTCATATTGAGCATTGGATTGATGAAGAGTTTATTGACTGTCCTCTTAATGGTTCGGCATGGAACATCATTTGCAGGAATGGAGATGCATGTTACAGGAACACCAAACTGGATAATGTCAACTCCGAACCACAGCAACGGATTAATGGATTATCCGTGGCGGAGTACTCCAACTGATGTTTCTTCATCACTCGTAAGGTGCAGTTCACAGAGAAGGGATTGTGATGAGCTGGGAGAATCAGGTTGTGTAACTAATATTGATTAGGTCAAGTAATGGATTACATCATGTTAAAAAATACGGATCAAAAGTTTCTTTTGTTGCCAATACCTTAATCTAAACTGAAGGTGACAAACGATGTGTGATTTAATAGAAATGAAATGAATAAAAGAATGTGCCTAGAAACCCATTGTACCACTGCTTACTGATTTATTTTATCAAACATGTGATTTCAACAAAATAT
>JAGDQP010025923.1:0-18048 GCA_022664845.1 Lepisma saccharinum
AACAGTCATAACTTCGTAACGGTTAGCGTTAGAGCAAAAATAACAACACCATTCAATTTCTACGAAACTTTGCTATTAAAATGATATATCACACGCTATGGTTCCTATTTAAGATTATTTCGTCAGATTCAAGATGGCGGATTTCAAGATGGCAGACGTCATTCTAATGTGTCCTGAAACATTTTCCCATATCCCTAGTCTCCACCTACACTATTACTTTGGTTCTATTTTTCAGCGTTTAACAAATATTAGGGTGTTTCCACACTTTTTGACCACCCTGTAAAATACAGTACGCAATGATTTTGTAGAGCTTTTCATTTTACAGATATTTGTCACAGATGCTGACAAGCAGAATTCGAGTCCTGTTACCGGCCACACTGACAGATTTTCCCAAGTTCCCCCAGTTTCATGAGGTGAACGTCCGTATGTTACCTAATCGCTTTAACTAAATGCAAATAATTTGTTTCCAAAGTAAGTTCTCGTAATGTAGCAGTGAAGGTAGCTACCAAAAAAAAAAGTAAAACCTGTTGACGTCAATCATTTCCCACCCCATTCGCATTAGACAAACTTGCAGAGATAATACCTGTGCTCGTCGCATGACTGAATTTTCAAACTTCCGAATGACTTCCAAAATCCTATCGAACACCAATGTAATGTTTAATCGAGACCAATGATGTTCCGAGCCAAGCAAAATATGAACCAATCTTAACTGTACAGTTTAGTTCACGCAAAACCTCGCTGAAAAAGAATGTAAAAATAAAAACTTGAAACATACTTCAAAGAGATGCCAGTTCGTTCTATTATGTAAACCTGCTCCCAGTGCCAGTCACACTCATTCCCACTACAATTATCACATAAATTATAACAGACTCGATAATACAGTTCTTTTCTCAGCCTTGCTGGAAGTTCTCGTATTTACATTCTGTTTTCTCGCCATGATCTTTCAATCAGCACTGGATCATACGTCTTGCTAATTCTCTGCTTTTACTAAAGAAAAAAATAGAAATTGGAACAAGAAATTTGTACGCTGTAAACAACGTGAGAAACTCTGTACACTTCCGTGAACAACATTTCTTATTCTTTCCTTATTTGGTTGAAGATTTGAACAAGTCTAAACGCATTACGTGAAGCGACTTGTGGTCACAAATTGCCAATATGCCGGATACGAGCTTTTCTTTAAAATATTCTGTAGGCAGGTAGCTTCGATTTTATCACATCCGAATAATCAAACAGCATTCTATCGCGATTAAACCTAATTAGACACATGAAGTATAACATTTTTTTAAAAAATAATAATAATAATAATTTAAAGCCTTTACGCAGCTTTGCCTCAGGCCGATGAGGTATTGCAAATTTACTTTATTAAACTTTTACTTAAAATCCTCAAAAGATGGTAAGAATGGAACTATCGTTTTTCACACAAAGTACGACAGAAGGATCAAACGCAGAGGTCTTAATTTTTTCTGGGGTCCGGATTGGTGGGTAATATCGCACTACAAATGGTTTTGCGGTGCATATTCGTGTATGAGTAAGAGAAAGCGACCATCACTCAGTTGGTACACGTTGGCTTCGCATTCGGGAGGTCCTGGGTTGGACAACAGCACCTGACCATACTGTTTTTCCCAGGAATGTTCCTTGGACATATCAGGCAAATACCGGGATAGTACCGGAACTTAGGTCTTGGCCGACTACTTCCGCATGTTTCCGCTATCGGCCTACCCTATCAGCCTAAGCTATAGATGACAAAAGATCCCTGGTTGCTCCGTATAATAGTATGGTGTAGTTAGATAAAAAAAAAGTACAAAAAGGAAGTTTACGTTCCTTTTTTCTTTGTTTCAACTAGTAAAGTGTACACTAATATAGGGTTTTTCAAAAAGAATCATCTAAATTCTAAAGGGTATATTTTTTAAACTAATGAACATAGAACCTTGTAGTCAATTTTAAAGTACATACCTTGCCATGTAAAATTTTACTTACAATGTTCACAAATGCTCAACGTGCTCCTCCTGACGTCACAACATTTATCTACACGATAATTCAACTTTTCCCATACATGAGCTATCATGTCAGGTGTTACTGCAGCTACTTTTGCTCCTATGTGGTGTTGCAGTTCGTTAACAGTTTTTGACAGGGGAGAGGCCATGAACGGAGTTTTCCACATAATTCCACAAGAAAAAAATCACAAACAGTGAGGTCGGGATACCTGGCTGGCCAGTGGTGCAATGCCAAAATGACAGGCTTCTTAAGGTCGATAAAACGTTGAGGAAGTTCACTGTTCAGCAATTCTTGAACTTGTCGGTGTAAGTGCGGTGGTGGGTCCGTCCTGCTGGAAATTAAAATCATCGGAATCTGCTTCTAACTGCGGGAAAAGACAGTTTTGCAACATTTCCAGACCTGAGATTCCCGTGACAGTGTTTTCATTTGTTACTGTACCACTGTTAACGTAGACCGACCTCACTGTACGTGATTTTTTTTTCTTGCGGAGCTATGTGAATGACTCCTTTTACATGCCCCCTCTGCCAAAGACTATTGACGAACTGAAAACCGCGTAACAGCAGCAATAACATCTGACATGTATGGGAAAAGTTGCATTATCATGTAGATATATGCCGTGCGTCAGGAGAAAAGCACACTAAGAATTGTGAACATTGCAAGTAAAACGAATATTCAAATGTGTACTTTAAAATTTACTGCAAGGCTCTCTGTTCATTAGTTTTTAAAATGTAGCATTTTGAAATAGGATTATTCTTTCTGAAACGCCTTGTTTATACACACGTTACTCTTGACAGTATACAAACTCAGTCTGAGCCAAAGATTCTAAAGGGCCATAAATAAATTCAAATTCGTATCAAACCGTGAAGGTTCAGGAAAACGGCTTTGGGGTCCGGATTGGAGTCTGCAATTTGAAGACGCTGAGTTTTAACGTTTATATAGTTGTAACTTGAAAGCTGAAAGTAAATAGAACCCAATTTCTATTAGTTACAAAGTGAATTAACGAAATCGATGAGATTAATAAGGTTCGTACTCACGTCAGGCCCAGATTTAGGGTTCAAGGCACCCTAGGCATAGTAAATTTTGGCGCACCTTAAAAGTGAAATACTACGGTAATAACAATGAAAACCATATTTTATGTAACTACTATTTATACATAGTTTTCGTTGAAGCAAACATAGTTTTGGTTGGAACATTTGAGAAGAGACCTTTTCAACGACACCTCAAACACCTTCATAGTTCCTAGTAGTTACACTGTTAAAAAATTGCCCTCCCCTCTCTCGTCGACAGTCTGACGGAACGGACAGTGCTCTTGTATAAGGCTTCACATCACTAGTCGGTGAAGCTTTAAAACGAACAACGGACCACCTACAGACTATACCACGAACTATAGGGTCTAAACTAAGAACTGAATTCTAGCTCACAGACCTTAGTTACGAAAGAATACTTCAATTCAGAAACAGAAGCCCTTTCTATTCAGTAATTTAACTCCTGTTACATTTAACTACTACATAACTGCATTCCTAATTTTAGTCACCCTGTAGTTATTAGCATAGCGCCCATTGACAGATAACTGTATGTACGCTATACGGTGACCGTAACAAATGTGTTGTTTATAACTGAAAATAATAGCCTTTGTTGCAGTTATAAACAGTCTCAAATTGCAAACTTGCCGTCCTGGTGCTATTTTTTAAAATTTGTAATTTAATTATACCAATATAATTATTGTTATTATCATCTTAGTTTTTTCTTTACAGGTGTTTGTGATCATAGGCGGTTATTTGAAAGCTCGATAGAAGATGGAGGAAAAGTGCATTGTCTGCAGTGAAGGTGGGAGAGACTTGCTTCAATCGGAATATTCCGGATTCCGAAGATGAAGACGATATCGAAGGCAACTGTGAAACCGAAGATCATGTCGAAGTCAAACGTACCAGCGCATCCACCAGAGAAGATTATGTAAAGCAAAGATGAGTTTAATGAAAGACGCAATATTGTCAGACATATTGAACACTACCTGCTTACGTATACGTTCTTATTTTTTATGTAATAATATGTTGATAAAATTATATCAACTGTCTATTTTAAACTTTTAATAGTAGTAATGGGTTCTTTTCAAGAAACAAACGTTTGGCACCACACGTCCATATGATTGCCCATTGCTGACTTACATTTTTTAAAAAATCCAAGATAGCGACCTTTTTTTTTTTTAATTTAAGGGTGTTCCCCATCCAGGATTTTTTGGGGGAAGTACAGGGGGACCTAAGGAACGTATTTCAGCTTTCTAATAATTAATTCCGTTTCGAGCTACATTTTGGTCTAACTTGACTTTCCCCGTGTCACTTAGTTCAGTGCACCTAAATTCTCACAATTCAACACCTTGCGCTACATAAAATGGCATAGCTCCCTCAGTTTCTAAGATACAGAAGCAATATAAGTACCGTTGGAAAGGAGAGACTTTACTCTATAACGTTTATTTCGAAGTGTTGTTTCGTATCTCTGGTAGTTTCATAGTAATTCGATAAGAAACAGAAATAGTGAAACTTACAAAATTAATTCCTTAATATATTATCCGCCATATTTAAAAGTGCCGACAACGTATGGGGGCAGTTATAATTCAAATCACTTGAAACATGCTTTATCATCAATTTGACACCAGAACGAAGATCTGGGTTCTGTGATGAAATATTACCTTTTAAGCGTAAATGAATGTGGTCGTGTGGTCGCCATATTGATGACGTCATTTCAGGTGGTTGTCCAGCTGTGATATTTTTGGGATTTTTCTCCGGAGGCTCAGGGAGGTGCAAAGAATGTGTTAAAACAACAATTAACTTTCTAATATTTTTTTTCCGTCTCGGGTCCTAATTTGCCTATACTATACGGTAATCATCGCATTTTCACCTCTCACGATCAAACAAACTACGTGAGCGCTCACGGAGGCTACGGTTTTAAGTAAAAACATCCATTTTTTTCCTCCGATGCACACTTCTAAAATAACCGAAAAGCTGACAACGAATTAAACGTTGGGGACGTCCGATTTTCTTTGCTTGATTTCACCTACAGAGTATGTTCAGAAACCCTGTTGCACCCTGTATATACACTGAATGATTGTGCAGAAATTTTCTGCCTCGAACCTAGCTGATTAAGGTTTCACATGCATTTAGTTTAGTTAGCGCTACATCACAGTACAAAGTTTATGACAACTACAATCGCTTTGCTGTAACTACGCACGTTTAGAAGTCCATCTAGACAATCAATTACTCACGATAATGAATGGAAGCAATAGTGACTGCTTACAAGTTGTACCTACAAGTTATTTAGTTGAATCAGCACCGCATTAACATTGAATTCAACTACGGAAAAAAAAAAGTAATTACAAAGTACACATCCAGACGTTTTGGCGCCAGTCAATGTCAAACTGTTTTGTAAACGCTTTACTGCTACACCAGACTAATGATACCTGCTGGCGAAACATATGTACAAGAAACTTCATACCATAAATCTCAGTCTCCATACATTTCATAATCACATTAGAACATCGCGCTCTTTTTTTTTTTTTTTATGAAGTATTTTAAAAATATCGTCGCAGCGCTTTATTTAACCGCATGAATAAAAGAAATACGCTACTGCAAATTATGACGCAACATTGTAGAATCACACGAATTTTAAATATTCGGCGTGTTCCTTAAGCTACAGCGAATTCTCGAAAATGCATAGCATAATTTAGTTTGAAGAATTTGAAAGTTCAAATTTACTCTGAGAACTAGATTCGTGTTCTGGTATGCATGTTTAGCAATTTCCTAGAACTAAATCTAGGCAAAATTAGTTTACAAGGCAAAAATTTAATACAGTCAAGTGAAAAAATAAATAAATAAATGGGAGGCAAAGTTGTGAAAATAGACATAACATGAAGTGGCCTTTTTTTTGTTTTTTTCTTCTTCTTCTTTCTCATGTTACGTTATAAGTCTTACCTTCTGTTCCATTTTAAGATGCAAAATACCTTACGAGGTCTGACAAATGATTTTTCTTTTCTCTTTCTGTTGCATTAAAACCCTGCACCGTATTCAACTTTGAATCTTTCTTTCCTCATTCCCACCACAAGTGGCGTGGTGCTGCGGTCACTCAGTACGGAATCTATAATGTAAGTCGTAATTGAAATCCCTGTCGCATTAAATGTAATTACGAAATATCCGACAGTGGTATGCCATCACAGACAACGTAACCAAAAACCTTTCAAAAAGATTAACTGTGGAAATGATTGTAAAATAGTTGAACACGAAGCAAGAGAGGTGTTCCGTCTTGTACTAAAGATCTGAGAATGGGAAAACTTTATATTAAAATTGTCCCCCCTCCCAAAAAAACAACAACACATTTTTGTGACCAGGGTCAAAACGACGACCTTACAATACGAAAACAAGCTACTCTACGCGAAGACCGCAAGACTACGCCAGCTGCGGTGAAAATGAGGAAAGATTCACGGTTGAACATGGCATGTCCTCTTACGATGCAAGGTTGCCAGTGCTCAAGGAAAAAATAGTCTCATTACTTTATTGTCAGACCTCAGGGGTCGTCTTATCTCCGGATTACATGGAGAAAATATTACTATCCGAAAAATTCGGCAGAGATTAATATTTAAACAAGGAATGGAAATTACTATATTAAATTTGAACGCTGCCAAACTACGCTTAAAATAAATTTATCACATGTGCGTTTCTGCAATGAGAATTCAATTCAATAAGGTTTGAGAATTCAATTTTTCTGTCAGTCAGTCAATTTGACCACAATCCTCAATAAAGGGAACAACAAAGATATTTGAGTTCATTTTGTATTCGTTATTTCGTATGAAAGTTATTTTAAAGTTTGACACTTTTCTCCATCAAGAAACTTCCCAATGAAGATTTTAGCTACGTACCTCTTCCTCCCCTCATCATAAATGAATCCAACAACAAAATTATCAATGTGCGGTTCACTTGCACTGGATGAGTCCCAAGTCACTAAATCAAATTCGCCTGTTTTCTCTGCAGCAATGAATGTTTTGTGGAGACAGTTTCGACTGGTTGGCGTAAATGTTCGTCCTACTGTTTCTCAATATCAGTTTTGAACAAAGGGGATCGAAGACACGTGACAATTAGAGTTACCATCTCATACTTTTAAATTTGTTGATGGACATTTCCATCGTTCCAAGTAAAAGCCACTTACATATGTCCTTAGAAAAATCGAGGTAAGAATTGTGTCTAGTTATCATGAAAACTCAAGTGGGAGTAACTGTAACACTTCACAGCCGTGCGTTGCGTAAACCGCCTCTCATGTAGTCAGCAACCCACATCAGGACACCTGACTCGATGGAATACGACAATACTAGTGAATCGCAATAATTTGTTCTGTTTCGAGATACGAAGTATTTCTGCAGCTGTATTTCTACCAAGTTGTTATCGGTATATATAAAGCTGGATTAAAAAGTCTGGTTTACTTTCCCACAATTTATCAGTTATGTTTTTTTATCCTTTGTTTATAATTTTATGAAGATTGCCCACTGATTAACTGAATTCATATTAACACCCTAAACGTGCTGGTGAGCTTCAAAGGACGGAACCTACAGCTGTTGGTAAAAGGGACTGCGAACCACTCCGTTCAATGGACCCAGCGGGAATTAAACCCATGATCACACAAAACCAAAGAAGAATGTCCTTGATTTTAAAACAGTAATTTCGTAACTTCCAAAATCATTGCATGTACTTTACTAGAAAACATTGCTGAAGCACGCACGTTCGAGTGGTCCGATATAGTGACGTAGATTTTTCATTTTTCAGAGTTTTCCTAGGTTTAACTGGGTGAATGCCGATATAGTATCTAGACGAAGTACTTTTATGATTTCACATACACACTGATGTAGCCAAAATAACTTCCTACGGAATGTGAAATAAACCCACATGAATGTCACGCATAATCAGGAATTAATACGGAGCGAAGGCGGGTTAGTTAAAATCAGGTTAGATTCCCTAGTTTTCCATTCCATGCGTCAGATCATTTCTTCCTCTATATTTCGTCTGTGTTAATTGCTCGATCTACATATGTGTACTGCATTTAGAAACTCGAGACACTATTCCTTCCTTCCAGAGAATTTTTGAAAGCTGGTTCCCAAAATGGACACTGTTACCTTGTTAGCTTTGGGATATCTCAGACTTCAAAGCGGCCAAGCGATGTTACAGACTATACAGTTGGGAAGAAATATATTTTAACAGAAATGAACTGTTGAAGACGCCACCGACTGTAAAATAAGTAGATTGGTCGCAAAACGCACTAACTTTCCTGTGGTCGCAAAGCTCACAATATTCTGTCTAGTCGCAAATTGCACGGACTCAATAAAATATTTACAGCCGTATTCAGAAATGATTTTTTCAAGTGACGAGCGCTGTACTAACGAGTGAACAACGATCTTTTAACACTGGTAATCACTCGTTAGTACAGCGCTAGTCACTCAAAAAAAAAAACAAGTTTCTATATACGGCTGTTAGTGTTTTATCTCAATTTCTAATCCTCTCGGCCCTTTTTTTATTATTATTTATTTATTTTCTTCGTTTATGTTTCATATGTAAACAGTTATTTCACTACTGTTCATTATAAACGTACCTGATCAAGCATCAAGACTACACAGGAGCATAAAACCTGCTCTTTAGGTTTGATTAGCCCTTTTCAATCAAGAACACACATTACTACAATAAAAGATATAAAGCAAAACGTGACACAGACGATCGCAACGCCCCCTTTGATCTCTTGTACAGCGGAGCGACCGATGCGGTCAATTGGTAAGTACCACTTTGGCAAATAACGCCTTCCTCTAGAAATCTCCTAACTCCAAAAAGCCAGTCCCACCTCCTCGGCATCGCTCCTGTCTTGAATGCCTCAATTTATCTGGATTCCAATGCAACGGCATTATCTTGCCATCGTTACTTCAGCCTTGGCCTTGACTGAGGCCGCCGACACACACACACATATACATATATACGTATATCTATACGCATGCCTTGTAGCGTTGCCACCTCATTAGAATCCTTTGGCGCGATGTTGCCAAATTGACTGGGGTTCATCTGAAAGTATCCCCATCGGTGCGGAACTGATAGATAATACGTCCTCAACAGATTACAAAGTATAGGTTATTCTATGTTTATGCTCTTTCATTCCTTCAGAGAGGGCGCTGATGACACCATTGAATATATCTACATAATCTAATGAAAAACTACCTTCTTATTTGTATTAATAAATCAATACGTTGACTAACATTAAATTCTTTTTTGGAGGAATTTCTGTGTGCAATGTAAACTCCAAATAGTTAGGGATGAGGTTACGTCTTGATACGACTAACGCCATAAAACGAAATTAATTATTAAAATTGAAATATCCTGTTTACAAACAAGTGTCTAGCTTCCATGGTTAATATGTTTAAATCATTAACTAAAAAATAAACTGCAATCTCATTCACTCTATGAGGCAACCCAGCGGTGCCTATTGACTGTGATATTCATTTACATGACTGTGTAAATAAAAAATGATGCAAGAGTGTTTCGTGTTACGCTTCGTATCATCCAACGCAAAACAGATCTTGCAGGGGTATTTTTCTATAACGGAATAACTAACAAAATTATGGGATACCCATTGCTTTTATTTTTTTATTTTCAACAGTGATGGTTCAAATTCTATTTATTATCCATACTAAGATGTGGCTTGGCTGAACGTACAAATCTTTGCTGGAAATGTACGTACACACAAGAAGTTACTATTTTCCCCAACAATTTTTTATCTATCCTAGATATAGAACGATTACCATTCCATTATCAAAGAATAGCTAATAAGATGAAAATACACAAAATATTGCTCGTCGCCGTCACTCAAAACCGATCTTCATGTCGCCCGCTGGGTATTTATTGTACCATCAGACTACTAAAATTAGGACCAATTTATGCTCACATAGTGCTGTCCTACACTTTGTTTTGTAAAGCAAGTTTCGAACCATTGTTTACTGAACTCCCGCGGGACCTGAACCCATGCCCCTCACACAGAAAGCTAAATTTTCGACCAACTGGGAGTCTCTCCATCTCTCTGCGTATGCAGGATGTCTCTCAACAGTTCAGTTAGCTAATGTACGACGTTGCTAAACACCAAAACACTGCATTAGGTGTGGAGATTTCTATTCAGAGCTCTGCAAATCATGCAGTGATGTTAATTTCCTTTGCAGATTTCCTTCGACACATTTGGAAAGCCAACATTTTTTTTCAACAAGCTTTCTCACCTAGCAGCTAAACAGCCGTAAATCTATCTATAAACAGGTAAATCTGAGAAAATGGCTTCGTATTCGACTAGAACATGTTAACAAATATATCATAATGGATTCATTTATTTATATAAGGTGAATCATGAAATTTCAAACTACTCATGTTGGATTGACAAAACAGGATTGCTATCTTACCTTTTTTACACAGCTGCGGTTATGACTGTTTAACTCCTGAATTTTATTTCTCCTTTTAGTATTTTTTATTTTATTTTTAATTGTTTATTTATTTATTTATTTTCATATATTTCAGTTTTAACTATTCGGGGTACTGACAGCATTTATAATGGAGAAATTTCCCCAAAGTTTTAAGGAAAGATAGTTTTTTTTTTTTTAATGGTGTTCTGGGCTGTAGCCATCTTAGGTTTTTAAAATTAAAAAAACACACACACACGAAAAAATTAAACGGATATGATGCAACTCGCAATGTACATTTGTCCATAGTAATACCATATTGTCCATCATAAATACACATCATGGTTGGCTACACAATAAAGTAATAATATTACTTTTCATTTTTTTTTAAAAAAAATAGAACAAACAAGGCTAAGACAATATACACTTCGGGATGGTAGAGAAGTTAGCCTGCTCGCTTTCAGTGCGCCTGGGTAAAATTCGGCCGGAGTCTCTTGAATGGAGTGGTTCTCAGGTGAAGAGGTTCTCTACCAAAACTGTAGGCCCATCCTTATAAGCTTAGCAGCTAGTTTAGGACCTTAATGACAATTCAATTATTTAGACGTTAACAAGAAAGAGAAATCGTTGTTCGCTCACGTACAATATGAAAGCCGCAACAAGATCGGAATAAAGTCGGGACGGGTGTAAGCCATAGTGCTGTTACCGCCATACACTTCATGTTATCTTGTATCTTATCTTATCGGAATAAAGGTCAGCAACTATCGGCTAAAATATATGCATATCTAACAAGGCCAGAAATTAGAATGCACATAACATACAAGCTTATTAAAGTTTTTCACTCAGGATGTCATTTGACTAGACGACATAGAAACAAAATGAGCTTTGCACTGAAAACCAGTACGAATCTAATTCTGAGATGCGATGCAGAATGCAAGCGGGAGAAGGGAGGAAGGATTTAAGGTTAGCATGTTGTCCTCCTCCAGAACAAGAAAAGAAATACACAATACTGTATGTTGCGCCACCTCACTACAACCGGTACGAAACTATATTCACCAAATTCTCACGACACAGAAAAACGTTTTTACTTTCTCACGCCACATCATCTGTATTGGCTTGGTGTAGGAAATCTCAACACGTTAAGGCAGTTAGTTTAATGACAAAGCCTGAAGGTAAAGTGAATACAGTTTTATTTTACTCAGTGAATCCCTAACTCACTCTCTCTTACTGTACTCCGTAACTCTTATGTACAGTAAAACTCTCAAATGATCAAACCATAATCTGTTGTTAGTAATGACCGGATAATTTAAATCCTAAAAACCCTAATAAAACCTAATTTAAAAAAAAAAAATACAAATGAAGAGATGAAATTGTACTAAGAATTGCACATATAAAACTTTAATTAATATAAGTTTGAACTTGTGAATTTTTAAGTTCTTTACGCAATTTTGGCTTCGACCTACTAATACTAGTGATTTGTTAGAAAAAAAAATATTTTCCCGAATTCTTCTTTAAAAAAAACACGAAACGTTCTTCAATAGACATACACCGGTATTCTCGCAACAGGTGACCTACCGGACCGTATCTATAGCAACAAGGGACGTACCCTGTAATTACTGTTGGTTATCAGTATGAATCATCTGATTCTTAATTCCTTCGTGCATTTGGATGACATATAAGTCTCCCCATGCTTCCCCTAACCTGCAGTTGGCATTCACTGGAATATCGTACCACCACCTTTCTCCAATAGTAGAAACATTTGTGAATTGAAGAGCATAGTGCCAAAAGACGTTATGTCCACTTTTCTTGAAACTGCAAATCACGGTGAACTTTGTAAATGATTAAATGCATGTTGCGTCTCTGAAACTTTCGCATGCCAAAAGTATTGATTGGTAACACTAATAATGCGCAGAAACACGTTAGACATAGACAGAAGTCACAGAATTACTTCAAATCATACACCAAGTGGCATGTAATTCTCCTGGTAAACTATTTTTATATGGGTCAATCTAGTAACTTTGGACTTCAGCTCGTCAAGATTCGCCTTTAGCTGTTAAAATCCACACCTATGCCCCTTCCGGGACACGAACCCGGGACCTTCGAGCTGATGGCCTACCGCCGCAGACCGCTCGGCCACCTGGCCGGCTAAATCTCCTGGTGATGTGCTATTTGCAATGGGTGGACAGCATACAATCTCTACCAAGATGGATACACCCACCTGAGAGTAAATCACCTGGGGAATTTAGTTTATTCCCCTAGTGATGTTAACACTCAGATGACAGAATGTTTGTGGTCATTAAAAAAAAGTGAGGGGAACAACATACGAAATGCTGCCCCGTCATCTCGCTGAACTGTGGTTGCGATATCTGAATTATGGAACCAAAATTCTGGCATGTTTTTTTTTTTCTTCTTTATTTATTTATTTATTTATTTATTAGGTTTACAGTCTTCCATTATATATGTATAAACCCAATTACATAGAACAAAAAAAAGCACATTTTAAACTCAATCACATAGCTCTAAGCATACAGTTCCAAAAAGATGGAATAAAACAAAATCACAAAACAAAACCAAGACATTAATACAGTTTCCACAGATAGTATTTTCGAAAGAAATATAATATCGTTAATAGTCTCCTTTTTTCCAACGTCAGAAGATCAAAGTTTTCTGCCAGTAGCGACGACGAATCAAATTTTGGATAAAAACCAGTTTGTTTGTACGCTATGAATCTAAAAATTTTGACTGATTGATGTCAACTGTAGAATATTTATTGCACTGTGGATTCCATATTATAGATACATATTCCAATTTAGATCTGACAGTTAAAATACAATAACTTACTGTTAAAATATCTGTGGATTATTGAAGTCTTTTCCTAATCTCATGATTAATCCTAAGTTTCTGTATGCTTCATTTTTTTTGATGGTCACAATATGCGTGTTAAATGCTAAATGTGCATCAAAGATTACACCCAATGTTCGATTTGTAGCGGGGGATAGTTTGGATTATCCCCCTCTCGGCAAAAATCTTTCTGGTACAAGGTACAGATATATACGGTGTAGTAGGTACAGATATATACCTCTAAACTGGGATATGGACGATCAAAATACCGTATAATACATATCTCACTAATTCTTCCCCCTCTCTTGAAATTACACAAATCGAACACTGATTACACCCAGATCTTTTACTGAATTACCATTGTTTAACTGAACGCGTGTACGTATATTTATTTTTAAGTTTAGTAAAGGAGACAGTTTTGCATTTATTAACATTTATAACAAGATTATTTTCCTCATACCACTTAGCAACATTGTTTAGGTAACTCAAGTTTATTACAGTCTCCAATACAGGATATTTCCAAATATATTTTTTGGTCATAAGCAAATAGCTTTTTTTTAATACAATCTGGTACGTCATGAATGAATATGACTGTTGAGAGATTAAAGGGCGATGTTTATGTCGATGTAAATAGGATGGCTATCAGTGTTCTATGTTCATGTGGAATTAGACTGTTTAATCGATAGAAGGGAAAGAGGACAAGCTTGTACTGTTTTATTGTAAGGACGACCATCGAAAGATGTGATAGGCCATTTTCAGGACGAACTCAGTGTATTCTTCAGGTAATGTTGTATAACAATTTAATAAACATTCCGTGGGCAGTCTCGAAATTCATCCGTGGTTGGTCACCTGTTGCGAGAATACCCATATAGGAATACCTTCGTGGAACAGTGCAATAATGGTTGAGATATGCTAATATTTATCTTTTTATTATTTTTATTATTATTATTATTTAAAGAAAATTATTTTTCTCTTTTTAAAAAAAGAACACTTATTAATTATCGACATTTAGCGCTTTACACTTGAAACTTGCTTTGAGTTGATCTCTTGAACGACTAATGTCCATCAATCTTGCTGAAATCGTTGTAGCATAGCTGAAATCTATCTACAAGCCATTCTTTCTAGCCAACGTAGTACATCAACCACTCAATGGATTTGCAAAAATAAATTTCAAGCCTAAAATTAGTGAATGACGAAATGAAACCCCTTTGGCCTTATGAACGACAGCTAGAAAATCGCACCACTGCACTGGTGTTCATTACGGAATAATTTAAAATTCATATTTCAAATAATCTAAACCTTTGTGCAAAAGTGAAAAGGATTTATTTTAATAAAAGTAACTAATTTAACTTCTCTACTGCAATTAACATTTAAATGTATACCTTTCATAATGCACATTTTATTATTTAAGAAAACAGCGGAAACTTCTATTTAGAAGTGATTCATTCTTTTACGACACGCAAGTTAATGAAGATACTGTGGTTTCTGGTGGTGTGCTTTTTCAAGGCCCTGTCTCATCATGTCATACGTCACGACAGACGTCACAGACTATGACGGATGAAATCCTAACATGGCTTCACGATAGAACTGAAGGATACGAATTCAGTGACCATACGAGAAACGTAAACAAACTGCTAAAACAACAAAAATTAAAGGTATGCTGAAAATGTATATTATACAACCAATTAGATAACTGCTATTTAAAATAATGAAAGTAGTGTTATTAGGTCTCTATGTTTTCCGTTGTCATACTACTATAGGTAGACGATTAACAACAAAAAACATGCCAATAAATGAAACCACTGCTTCTGTTTCCGGTTAATGCTTTATGCTTAGATATTTTAACACCAACCAGCTATCCGCCTCAAAACGTCTCAATTTTTCCTTCTCTTCAATATAGGGTAGTTTAAAATCCCCCCCCCCCTCACGAATGTTCACTTGATTCATCACAACGGCCTCCACTTGGACGATTTTCTACAGGATAAAAGCGTAAAGCAGTCACGAAAAAATAATGAAATGGAGCACATCGAGTACTTTTCTCAACTATACAGAAAGCAGTTGGGCTCCATAGAGCGTTGGAATCATGTCCGCGTGGCCCCGGATTCAATTCCCGACTGGAGCACCCCACTTTTTGGCGTCCACCCAGCGTCGTGAGGCAAACTAGGGGTGGGGAGTCACGTGATTAAAGACGTGACCACCACTTGGTCTAGATAAACCCTGATACGCATGTTGGTGGTCAAGGTGACACGCAGTGCTGTCCCCACGGCCGTCACTCAGGTGGACGTAGTTCCACCAACCACGGACAGATGGCACTGGGGTAGGTTCAGGACCTTTCGCTCTGTAACGCCAGTGGTTTATCTTATTTTATATAGAAAGCAAAAAAATTCTATTCACTTGCCTAACGCTATACTTTGTATGAACATCATCATTTCAATGAATAAATGTAATCTTTGAAGTTAACTTTAAGCTAGTTTTGAAATTTAACCGCAACAAAACACAGCAAATCGTCACGGGAAATCCTTACGGGAAAAAAATGAATCTTCTCCATCGCGTCAAAGCGAAAAAACAATCCTAACATGACTTTTCTAACCCATTTCCGTGAAGAGCAGAAAATACTTATGAGAAAAAATTAGCATTAGTGCGTGTGAGGTGAGTGTTTGTCTCTATCATTTTCCTGAGGGGAGTCTTCTAAATTCTATAAAACACAATGCTATAAATTTCAACTTCGAATTTACACCATGTTAATAAACATTTATGTGCGTGCTCATGTTTGCAATCTTCGATGCGAACGTCAAGCGTCCGTATAACATTTTTAACAACGAAGATAGCTTCTGCAGCACCGGAACATTTGGAATATTATTAAAATTCAACAAAATGGTATGTTCTGTCTCTACCATTTATTATTAGGTCTATTATTATTATTTTAAAGCCGGTGCATGGTGGTGTGACGATCGAAGATTGTCGCGGTCTGGGGCAGCCCCGTAACTAGATTACTCGCCATAGGAAATCACAAACGAACTAGCGTCACGTGACAACTCCTCGGTTAGGCTGTTTTCGTTATACGCAAAATTTTACACAATTCACGGAAATGGGTTGTTACAAAAGTCACACTATTTTTACATTTTTTTTTAGTTCACAATGGTTCGTGGTGTTCCCGACGTCATACAACGTTGAAATTTTTCACAGCGACGTAAATCGAGTGACAATATAATATTTCATTCTTACTTTTATTTTAAAAGCATATTTTAATATTTCTTTTAATACGGACTTCCTAAAATAAATGCAGCCTGCAACGATACTGGGTTTGGCTGGTTGCAGAACACTTTAGGACTAGGGTCATAAAACATTAGCTTGAGAAAAAGTTTACGAACACCGAAATAGCTCGAAAAAAATAATTAAAAAAAAACACACATCTTAAAGACATACTTTTCTTAAACAATTAGTACTAAAAAGTAAAAAAAATATTTTGTTTATGCATGACTAAAAAGAAAAGCATGGGGCGCTCAACTGAAGAATTTATTATGATTATGAGAGGCGACCCATGCTTTTTTTCTTTTTGATCATGCATAAACTTTTTTTTTTTTTTTAGTACGAATTGTTGGAAAAATGTCCTTAAATAGTTTAATTTTTTCTCTCTCTTCGTTTTAAGCGATAGGAATTTATGCACTTCCTATTCTGACTTTTCCTATGGGGAGTCCGTTAGTCAACGAGTCTAATGCCTTTCAAAGCACTTAAAATTTCTTAACGAGCCGTTGGTGAAACACTCATTACTGTAAATTCATCCTAAGGTGCCACTGAATTCACTGCACTAAAAAGACTAAAATTTGACCTTAGTGTCAAATCTGGGACAATGAGCAAATTTGGCGCTTTCATAATAGTTTCTGTACTAATTATTCAAATAATCTAAAAGAGGATATTGAAGTAACACATTAACCGAATTAATCAGAATTTGATTAATCCTGAAACTGACAACCCTACTCTGTTGAATCTAGTCTGGTTACGCTTACATTTTAAGCTAGTCGAAAGAACTGATCAGTTATCTGACAGCTTGGCCTTAAAGTTTCAATGTTTATATAGCTGTTGATTTAATAATAGATCAGAAGCTCTACTGAATTTGAAACAAGTAAAATTTAATTAACTAGATGAATACATTTTCACACTACGTAAGTAACGAATGATTTGAGAATCATGCGTAATGTTTTGTGCGTTAGTGTACGGCATGGAACGTGCACGCAAACTTAAAAAGCAAAACAAAAGGAAAAAAACTTGCTCCGCCCAGACGGAAAACCTGTTTTAACTCGGAGAGAATGTGGCTTATTCAAAGAGAATCTGCAAACGACTGTGGCCTAGCCTTTGTAAATAACGTTTGGAAGTACTAAACCTACGCCATTTCTATGCAATGGTATGGAAAAACCGCATGAATTCCTGGGAAACCAATTATCAATCCTTGGCATTACCGTTCATAAAAGATCCTTAGTCTTCTTTGTCACCTTCATCAAGTGTTCCTTTAAGAACATGACAAAAGCATCCTTAGTGACAATGGCAGTATTTCCTTTATTAACAAGCTTATTGTAAAGGTGAGTCACAAGGTCAACTGTTCTTTTTAAAGGTGCGACTAAAATTATCCACATAAACTAACACAATCCGGAAAACTGTAACCCAGACTGTACTTCACTTAAGAATTTTTATTATTATTCACTTATTTTCTACGAAAACTGTTTTTAACTCCTCTACAAAAAAAAAAAAAAAAAAAAAAAAAA
>JAGDQP010025924.1:0-26426 GCA_022664845.1 Lepisma saccharinum
ACATACTTGACGTCATACATTTATTCGCATATGTCCATTATAAAAACTGTATATTTAATTCAGCTCCATTTTATATCTCATCAACAATAGATTTAAACTTTCAAATATTAAAATCTTTATTCCCATTTTATGTACCAACAATGTAAACATATAAAATATTTAAAGATTCCATTTACTGTATAAAACAAAATTCTTTTTGCCGCACATCTGCAACAATCCATCCAGATACGTATTTATACAACACAAATTACGTATTGTCGTTCCTGCAAACGTACCCATATCAAGGTATTCAGAATGGTTTTCGGGGCTATACCCCAGGTTGTGCCAGTTAATCGCTTCAGAAGATTGAGACGTTGTAGACTTTAGTGGTGAGATATTTTAGGTGCGGTGTCCAGGTGAGGTGATAATTGTATGCCAGTCCTAAGTATTTTACAGTATACGATGGGCAGATTTATGTACCTTGTACATGAAGTTTTTGATGTGATGGGTTGCGTTGTACACTGGAGCGTTGTTTTGGAGGCAGGAAAACTATTGCTTGGGTTTTGTTTTCGTTGATTTTAGTTTCCATTTGGAGCGCTACTTACTAAAGGCGTCAATAGCAGTCTGCATGGTTCTGTTTATCTGTTGGATAGTTTGGGCTGCTGCTAAGAATGCGTACTCTTACAGGTGAATATTAAGTGGCATGATAGGAAGATATGTACAGGACATAGGCGAATCGGCCTGTGAGAAAATTGTTGATATATCGAAGGTATGGAAGTGGGAGATGAAGTTGTCATAATTTATGCAGTAAGCCATGATGCCAGACTTTTTCAAAAGCTTTTTCTAGGTCAAAGAGCACAAGTGTGGAAGGTTTAAAGCTATTAAAATGATTAGTAATGTGGTTGGTGGGTCTTAGGTGTTGATCCTTGATACTGTATCCTGACCTGAATACGTCCGGATGGTCGGGAAGAAGGTCATGTAGGTGAGACTGAAAGCGTTTAACAATGACACGTTCCAGGATTTTACTGAGAGTTGGGGCTAACTAATTGGGCGATATGAGGAAACGGATTCAGGTAGTTCGTTGGGTTTAAGGAACATTAATATTTTGGAAATTTTCCATTGCGCTGGCGTATATCCGTTGTGTAGAAAGAAATTATATATGGCTTCTAGCAGTAGGAAAAGTCAATGTTGTCCTTCTTTAATATGTCTGTACGTAATTCCTACCATGCCTGAAGCTCTATTTTTTGTTTCATGTGGTAATAGAAATGACATCTTCTACGGTGATTGGTTCAGTGAGAGGCTGTGTTTCGTTGATATGATGGTCGATGCTAGGCCAGTAAGCTAGTGCTGTGAACGAGTGCTTTCGTTTCGGCACACATGTTCCCACAGAAAATTTGGACACATTAAGTTTTTTTTTTGCAAAAATAAGAAAATTAAAGACTGTTAATTAAAGACCTTAATTGTGAAAATCCCAAGTCCACTTTTTCGTATTTGCATTTTTCTGTTCTTCGATATCTATGTTCCAAGGGCTATCTATCCACTTGCATAAATACTACATCCTAATCCCAACTCAGAAATCTTCTCTTAATACAAAATAATTTCAGCTGAACAGGATAACATGCCGAAACCTTATATTGTTTTTGTTCCTCCTGAAAAGAAAAAGAATAATCCGGTGGACTTGGAATGTTTTGCAATTCAAGTTTTCAATTAAACAAGCATCTTCTTATTCTACTTTAAAGAGAAAATGATAGACACTTGCTATTCAATATGTATTTCTGTACTATAATACAAATACTACTAAAACAAGTCTATGTGCTTAAACATGAACTAGTATATACTCACCTAACTTTAACATTCTTTTAATTACTATGTTAAAATTCTAATGTTTAGACTCCACTACTATTTGTAAATAATATAACAACGACACACACCCTGAAGATAGATACGCCGTGCTACTAAGGATTGCAATTTGCTCAAGATATGCGATGGTGATTATTATTTCTGCTATCAGCTATTTTTCTTCCTGATGTGAATGTAAATACCATTAATCAGTATTTGATATTTAGTCAGATGAAGAATTTACTTATTCGTCACTGTCTTGCAAATACTTTCGATTACTTGTAAAGGATAATTGCGAAGAAAATGATAGTGACAAGTTTACAAGTTGATCATTACGAAAAAAAATAATGATAAACCAGTATTTTTTTTTTCAGGACATGAATCTATGACATACGAGTATATTACAGTCTAATTGTCGAACTGATTCTGAAAGTCGATACATATTCCATTACTGAAATATTTGTAAAAACTTTATTTTTATATGCGCAAGTCTAGTAACTTCGGACTTCGGCCCTTCACGATTTTGCCTTTAGCTGTTAAGTGTTAACATCCACTATCCGATTCCAAAATCCTCAAATCCCGGAACTGTCCTTGTCATAAAGGTTGCGGGCAGTTATTCGACGTCAATTCAACACACCTTCTCGCCATATCAGATTTCTATTATGTTTTGTTTATTGCTTCTACCCAAGGAGTATATCATTTTCTTTTCATAATTTTTAACACCGTGGTTTTTGTACAATTAGTGTTCAAAAATCACCAAAAAGTCAAATTTTCCTTGGTTTTAATTTACAAAATTTCTGATTCCTCATCAACGGCTAGTGTTAGAGAACTCAGAAAGGTTCATTTTGAAGCCCTTGTAAGAAGCTTTGATTTGATATGTCCGATTTACAAAATTTTGTTTCCCGAAAGTTATCCCGAATATTCAAATTTGATTTTCTCAGAAGCGGACATCTCGAAATTCTTTTAAAAATTATTATATGTTAGTCATGCCTAGTTACAGCCACCATGAAAATTGTAATTTGGGGTGATAATGGGATCGCGAGATAAAAAATATTTTCTTCATGTGCCTGCGGAAGAAAAAGGCACTTAAAAAGTCTACATTCAGAATTTGACTTTTATTTAATGCCTTCAGTGATAGACATCTAAGGGTCAGGCAGGTATAGGGGAGGGGAAAGGATGTAGGAAGAAGTCGGTCAGAGCGTAAGTTCAAGGTATCATCCCGATATTTGCCTGGCGTGACGGAAGAAATCATCCGTACACTTTATGAGTATTTTATTAATAATTAATATACCGAGTGTTGCGAAATTAAACCGACAAAAAATCCTGATATGAAAAAAATACAGAATATTTGAGGGTGCACAAATGCTTTTGTTTCGGCGATGTAGGTCGCCGAAAGAGTGGGAAATTAGCTTTACAACGTGATATTTCTAATACCATGGTGCCCTCGAAGACATTAAACCTGCTCTATCCAAAGATGCATATACCAAAATTGTGTAATGGGAGCGCAAGGGATTTCCGAAGGGAAAGAGGAAATTTCCAGACATTCTTCTGGGTAATCTGTGCGTCAACATAAGTATGAATGGGACTTCTTTCAGTACCAGTAAAGATGATAGACGTAATCAATGCCATCTAACCGAGCAATGACAGTCTCTTTTGTTGATATACAAACCAAAAATTCAATGAAATGTATGCCATTCTTACGACTTTTGTTATGTAACCGCTTATGATTTTTAAAAAAGTCGCCCGTAATGGAAACCTGTTTGAGATATCGACCTGGCGCAAACGAATTATTGTTACTCCGTAGAAAGTAATCCCATTAATACATATTTCGACGCACCTGTATTCAGAGAATTTCTGGGAATCCCCAACTTCATTCGGGCAATATTTTGCACCGGCGTTGCCTAATTTGGAAATATGCATTTGTGGAAAGAGCAGATCTCAGGTCTTTGACCGTGCTATGCTGCCACAGTTATATTGTTAATTGTATGGGAGCATCATGTTCTTAAGTTCGTTTTCCCCGGTTTTCGTCAGCCTATAACGCCGAAACCAAGCATTTATTGACCCTCGACATTCTGTATTAATTTTCATATCAGGAGGTTTTTTCGGTTTTATTTCGCAACACTGTGTAATAGGGAGGAACAAATCGATCCGGTACCTGGTAACAATTGAACCGGGTACATAGATCTTAAAATCTTTAAATTTGTATCATTTAAAATGAAACTGAGGACCCAGGTCTGGTTGCTGGTAGCGGCTAGCTTGTTACCGGGTTCCAGCTTCCTTAAAAACGCAAGCTTGGTACAGGAAATTTAAAATGAGTTTTCTCCGAGATCTGTACCACTACCCTTTGATGCCTAATAAGAAATTTTGTAAATTAAAACCAAGGAAAATTTGAATCTTTTGTTATTTTTGAGCGCTAATGGTACAAAATCTTTCCTCGAAAATCTAAAGAAAATTATTTGCTCCGTGGGTTTAGAAGGAATAAACGAAAAATCATACAAATCCTAGAATGTGTCCAACAAAATGTTCCTGTTTTACCTCGTTTTTAGTGCATAATATATGAACTTTTAGAATAATTAATATGTACTGCGCCACGTGTTTAGTGCATAATGTATTAACGTCTGGTACATTAATACACAATTTATGCACCAAAAGCTCATTTAATGTTGTCAAATGTATGTGATCTCAGAACAAAGTGTATGTAATGTGATCTACAGTAAATACGAACCTAATTAGTGCAAAATACGGAGCGTCTGCCAGAAATTATTTTGTCGGCGATTTTGCAAACATGGACATTTTTGGAAAAGGGGATTTTCAAACAGCTAAAACTACAATGTTTAGGACCTCACTGTGACATCATTATATCATCTACTGACATAATAATTTAATATGTATAATATTCTAAATCCAATATTCAAACCATATTTGTCTCAGAAATAACTGTTTGATATTTTCTAACGTTCTTGAGATATGGTTTAGAAACTTTATGGTCTGCCTGTTTAAGTACAAAGATCCGAAAGGGTTAATGAGTTGCTAATTTCACAAAGGATTTTTCATAAGTTAGACTACAGTTAGGTTAACTAAATGGATTGATGAGACATCCATGAGTAAAATAAATCTTGTTGGTCCTAGGAAACTTCAGTAAAACTCAGTGGTCCTCAGTAGTGCAATAGTTGCTGCCATCAAAAGTGATAATTTTTTATGATTTGTAGAGCATTGATATTTCTCACTTTGGGAGAGCTTCACGCAGAATATATCAGGCAGGAAAATATACGTTTTGTTTCATACTTTTCATTGATGAGAAATCAGGGCTTGCCCTCGCTTGGTATCTTTTAACTGGTCTCGATGAAATGGAAAAAATCATGTTAAGATTTCAATATAAATGTATTACAAGCGGCAGAACACAGCTGACTACTACATTAAAATTATGATTTCACTCTAATCGAACTACAAGTTCTACCATATTTTACATAAATTATGTTCTACAATGTCGGCTTCCGACAGAAATTTTACACAACCGCATCCCACAATATTGCTGAAATCGACAGCTTTGAAAACACGTGGATCATGTATTATTGAATCACGTACGAAGTGGTTTAGTGTGTCCTGTAACTTAAGATAGTTTATTAGTTTATCTCTTAAATTTGAATTTCGAGTTATGTTTCAGTTTATTTTTATTTCATCCCAATGTGCGGGGTGAAGAAGTGGAGAACACTTATAGCAGAAAAATATTTATGACAATAAGACGAATACATTTGAGAAAGTATTTGAATAGCAAGAAGAAGTAATCCGAAGGAGAATTCAAACAAGATTGCTAAATTTGTCAAGTAAATTAAATGTTTAATTTGAAAAGTGAATTGGTGACAGAAAGCAATTTACACAGAGATAGTTACAAAATCTGTTTCACAAAGATGGTTAAAATCACCACAATTGTTCAGTGAAGGATGCTAAGAAATGTTGCATAGCATTAATTATCATATTATGCAATCCAATGAATTTACTAACGTCATTAATTAAGGAAAGACGAATGTGAACCGACTGAAATCCGGACTATTCTGAGATCTTTGAGATAAGTATCCGAGAGCAATCCATGGTAATGAAATGCCTTTCAGTCTTCAATAATAGATAGTTCCTAAAACATAGAGGAAAGAAGGAATACAATATAGAACGAAATAAAGAAGTAAATAAATCAACTCGTAACATTTTAAAATAAAATATTGTGTATTGTATAGCATTCAGCTCTACATATATTCCCATTTAATTCAGTTATTATACATTTTACATCCTTATTCAATTATCCAATTTAAGTCAACCATAATGCCAATGACAAAAGATAGTTCCTAACAACTCAGACAAATTGGATAAATTCCATGTCAAAGCTTCCCGTCTCACTTAGGTGCAAAAAGAAATACATGAACTAGATACTTTCTCTTGCAGTATCAATATCTTGGTCAAATCCTTTCAAACAGTATTATTTCTCTGTCTGCTGTTATGTTGAAAAATTACACAAACAAAACCATTTGTCTGTGCCGAAATTCTTGAAAACGTCTGTTTGAAACTTATATCCGCGCGGTCAACAACGATTGGTGTAAAATATCATACCTGAAAATACACTGGGTGGTAATAGTTATCATACCTGCAATAATAGACTTCACTTCGTCTTCTTGCGTATCAGGAACTACATTAGACGAGGACACTAAATTTAAACCTTCGTACTGCCTGCCTTGCTTTTGTTTGTAACTTGAATGTTAAATAACCGTGAATTGACGAAAGCACAATTATCTAGAAAGTCCATTATTATCACTGTATAAGATCTTATTGACAGTAGCACTCTCAGGGAAATAAAATCTTCGCTTTCTATTGATTCAGAAGCTAAGGAACTTAAGTGAATCAAATTATACATTTTATTTCTTGGTATTTTCTACCTTCATCGTGTGCAAAGTTATGATGGCGCCTAATATATTAAAGTTTCCTTTCTTGTGTGTAGATTGTTCGATTATTTTGCAAGGTAAAATATTTTCTGTAGTGTTAGATGAAGTCTTTACAATATATTGATAAGTACGTCAAACCAGAACCTCTTGTTAAAGAACTCAATTTAAAAAATTAAAAAATAAATAGCATTAAAAATCTCTTCATTCTCATCGATAAACAAAAATAAACAAACATTCCCACGTAACTCTCCTAGAAATGTTTAAATACGAAGGAATGGAATGGAAGGGAAACGAAAGACGAAGCAATATGCAGGACGAAATTAAGCAAATAAAAAGATAAATTGAGTTCGATGGCTGCTGAGAGTATGACAGAGACAGAGCAGGAAGATTTATGAATAGAAAGAAAACAGGGAGTGAGTGAGGGAGAGAGAGAAAGAGAGAGAGATAGAAAGATAGAGAGAGAGAGAGAGAACAGATGGGAAATTTAAGAAAGGGAAACGTAACAAAAATATGGTAAGATTTGGAACATACTAATCTGCGTTTAAAAATTCGTCCAACATTGGTAGTCTGCTAAAATGATCGCAAACCCCAATGAAACACGAGAACTCTCAGCTCTAGCATATGCCAGCGCTGGGCGAGTTGTATCACACATACTTTTTCTGTGCGTGGTCCCCGACTCGTAGGAGTTCGTCGATACTTTCCACTTTAACAGAATTAGTCGGTCCAATGGGTAATATATGTAACTTATTTTAAAGTAAACTAACTATAAGCAAAAATAAAATTAAATATTACTATTTCATCTACCTCATTTCTAACTGAAATCATTTTTAATAACTGTATCAGCACGCAAAGTGCGAAAACCTAAAGGGAAATATAACGCCTATGAAAGCCGTAAAATTCATAGGATTTCTATTTCAAACGGGAATGAAACACTGTTTAACAACAGTGTTCATAGCAGAAATAAGCTTTGCAGCTAAATTTGTATCAGGAAATATATTTTCTTCTCTTGAAACGAGAAACGAAATAGGTTAGATTAGATTACAATAATTTACATATGTGATGGTTCACCTGGCCATATTGTACATATAGTTTTAATAATTGAAACACCTAATGAGGTATATGGTAATTTAGAATATTTCCGACACTCTATGTATTTTTCATATCTTAGAATATATATATATAGCGTTGGGATGAGATTTCTGCACGTCATCATAAAGGCTGTTGTCTCTTTCATTTAATACATGTCTTACTTTGCACATATGAATTCTAACTGAGGTAACTGAGGGTGTTCAAACGAAGCAAATGCGAAGATACGGTACTCCCTCACTACATGTTGGGAACCTACCAAGTGTAGATTAGTATCCCATTTTATTTTTGTTTTAATTCTAAGAATCATGTTTTACGAAAGGAACCTGATAAGTGTAGATTAGTATAAGTTTAAGTTTTTGAATCATTAGTTAGGCATTTATGTTCTAGACCTTTATATGCTAAATGTCATTAAAATTTTCGTCAAGGTACTTAGTTTCAGCCTGGAACGTTTGTCTGGTGCCCAATACTGATCCTAATATCCCGTTTTAATTAACGAGGACGTGGCAGGTGCGTATTCTCATCCTATTTTATCCTTGTTAATTTTTAAGTTTGGCACTTTTGTTTCGAGCATTTTATACAAGTATGCAAAATGTCGTTAAGATTTATTCTGAATATATCATATTAAAATGCGACCCGTTCGAATAACAAAATATATTCGGTGCCAATTGAAATATTAACCAAAGGGGCCCTAGTAAGTGTATATTAGTATCCTATTTGAAGTTGTAATATTACATATGTGTTTTGGGCCTTTTATATGAAAAATATCGTTACATGTTTTCGTGAATATACTTTGGTACACCATGAAAAATTTGCATGACCCAATATTCTGAACAACAATAAGTTTCCACTTTGGAATCTTCAGATTTAGCGGATTTGTTCTTCGCTATGCTTCCAATTTATACAATGGCGTTTGTTTGATTCATAATGGCATCATTCCATAGTTCTTCCACTACCTCATATGGTCTACATGTTGATGTTTTCTGGGTCCTAACCAGTCTTGTTTTAGATTTCTGCAATGTTGTTTTGTCGGACCTCGTGACGGCGCCTCGAGTACTTCTCTGATCTGTCCTAGTATCACAATGCTAAGTTTGGTGCTGATCTAAGAGCATTGAAGTAGTTTGACATATTGATTTGTAGAAATATTGAATAAGAAAACAGATTTGTAGAATTTGAAGTTTTAAAAAGTTGGTAACACTGACAACTGGGGCTTGGGGAGCGGTTCACAATTGCGTCGACTAATTTGTATGTTAAGTTTGGTTGTGGTTACGTCAAACTGTGTGCAAGCAATTGAAAATTTGAATTAAAATTGGTTGGCATCACTTAGAAATTGGCAACATTCAATGCCTCTGCGGGCAGAATGTTTGGTAACATATCCAGGCATAACAAAGACAACTTAAAAAAAAAATCATTTAAAATCTGTCCAGTACAAATTGTTGGTCGAGTGACCAAATATTCGTAAGGAACATCCATAAGAAATTCACAAGGAAACAATTTTGATTCTTTTTTATTGAAACTTGGAAAGGAGGCAAGGAATATAAATACATCATAACATATTGATTTTATGTTAGGCAAAAATACGAATATTTTTAAAGATCAATCATACAAATCGATCCAGTACAAATGGCTGAGCGATTGGACAAAAAAATTATTAAACTATATACATATATATATATATATATTGTTTATATTTTGAATTACACATATATGGGGCCACCAAAATGTTTTAAGTGCTTAGGGTCTCCAAGCGTCTTTATCTGGCCCTGTATGCAATGGAAATATAGGGACACCACTGTGATCTTGTCACCTCCCAAACTCTAACAATTTTATTGCATGACGCAGGATAGTTCTCTACCACATTTTTAATATTCAGATAAAAATGATAAAGAATATTTCAAAATATTCCATAAATCATAATTTATATTTATTCTCCAAAATTATTACTATAAATTAAGGCTAGCATTCCTTTTATTACTTTCAATGTTAATTATTTGTAATTATGCTTAAGTTATTCAATTCATTTGAAGAATGTTAAAGCAAATGCTCAAAATTCTGGTATAGACTTATATTGCTCCAGGGCTTTCATCGTAATTTTTATACGTACTTAGAAGCTTTCTTTTAAAAATCTTAATGAAAAATGACTTCGAAAGTGCAGAACTTCAAATTCTTTTTATTTTAGGCTCCTTGATAGCAAAGCTATAGTAAAAGTACCTTATAATCTCGGCTATGGTGTTCGTCCGTCCATGTCCAGAAATTATATCTCAGGAACTACAAGATGTAGTTCCTGAGAGGTGTCGTCCAAAAGGTCGTGATTAGACTAGCTCAGAGCCACCCGAATCGTCTTGATTGGTGCAATAGTTCAGTAGTGTCAACCGTATTGTTAAATCAATAGTTCAAATTACTTCCATTCAGTTGAACCTAGCTGTGCCAAACTTGGCATTATAGCATTATTCGAAGCAATACAAAAACACTGAGGTCGTCTACGTCTCCACGCAACCCACTTAGAAGTATTGGCAAACGATTTTCTAGAAGAGTTTCTTCTTTCTCGAATTGATTTCATTATCTTAGACACAACAGCACCTAACTTGGCATAAAGAGTACTTGATACGATAACAACTTACTCTGTAAGTTTTCGTCCCAATGGAGTCCGTTTTCAGTGTTGCCAATCAGTGCTCAAAATATATCTCATGGCTCATATAAGGTGGAAATACGTCGATGACGTGTTGTTGGAAAGGTGTTGACTAGCTCAAAGCCTCCGGAACAGTCTTGATTAGTGCAGTAGTTCAGTCTAATCTATTTTTTAAATAATCAATTATACAAATTGTTTCCTTTCAATTAGACTTAGATGGGTGAAATTGGCCAGAAACATATAGTCTTCTCCAATCTCCCGACATCTCATCCCGAGTATATTTATAAAACTTTACTTTCAAACACTCGTAATTTCGTCGTTCAAGAATGAACTTACATAAGTGCATTTTCACGACCTCTGCATTTCATTCCATATCTTCTCTATAGGTCTATAGCTCTATATCTATTGGCCTATAGCTAACTTAAGTTCAAGTTTCATTAACATAGAACATTTACTCTGGAAGATATGAAATAAAACGTAGACGTTTGTGAAAGTGAAGTTACGTCAATTCGTCTCTTGAACGACGATCTATGTTCATCTGCCAGGATCGTACTGGAATTTCCGCAACCAAAACGTATCACAGGCAGAATAAACGTTAACTTTCGTAGCTTCTTCGGTATGAGGATGGACATGAATTAAAACCATGTGGCTCCATCGATCACGCATCGCAACGTGACATAGTGTTTCATTCACGGGTCATTCCACGTCAAATCAAACAAAATCTTGTTTAAAGTTAACGTAGTGTCTTCGATTTGGATGAAATGTGGTAGTGTTATTGAAGTTTTTGTGCTGATCCCAAATTCGTAGATTTTATTGCAATCGCACCGATTTCAAAAACGAAAGTTATTGGATTTCAAAAACGAAATAAAAATCCATTGTTTTAGTCGCGACATGGAATCTTCGCATCGTTTTAAAACACGAAAAACGTCATACCTCGGTTCCTGTTTATGATATAAACATGATTGTTTTTTATTTAGATTGTCTTGAAATGTTCAACAAGGAACAATATATTAAGTTATGACTTTGTTGTTAGAAAATTGAGAAAAGTAAAATGTTGATAAAAAATCTAAACGCCATTTTGTGAATTTCAAGTCATTGTAACTCAAAATTCCTATCATGGATTGCAATGTTTATTGTTTCTTTGAGAGCTCATTACATCGTTTTTCATATGTAAAAAAACTGTGATGGGCCTTTAAGGCACTAGGGAGAAAAGTGAAATATTATAAATGTACCTTAAAATGTAAAAAGAAGTCTTACATTGCTATCTTCATATTTTGTATTATAATTTTATTTATGGCCTTTAGGCATCCAAGGCTCAGGTCGGGATACGGGAAGGGAAACGATGTTGAAAGGTGTAGTCTAGGGGCTATATTGAAGGTGTCATCCCGGCACTTGCCTGGTGTAACTGAGAAAATGCCATGGAATTGTTCTGTGCTTAAATGAAGGAAGGTATCATGTAGTGTTGGAAAATTAAAAAATATTATGAAAAACTTATTGAAATAACCTAACCGACCACCTGCTATGAATTTCCAGGAAATTTTTTAAACTCAAAATAATAAAAGAATCGAAAAGTTTTTGAAAACATTTTCAGAAGCTGAAAATTTTCAAGTATTTCAAGAATTCCAAAAATGTTGAATTTTCGAGAAAATTTTCTAAAACTCAAAAATTTCCGGACAGGTTTGCAAACACAAGAAGCACGATAGGGGACGAAGAGGGGTTTGCCCCCTGACTATTTGGGTTCTTATTATATAACTAAAGTATCTTTTCTATTTGACCGAGAAACAAGTCTATGGTAGAATAATCCTTCATAAACTATCCTTATATAGTGCAACCTCGCTTTACCCCACCAAACTGTTCTCCCGTCAAATTGAAAATTACTTTTATTATATTATTTAAACCTTAGTGAGGAGGCAAGCCTCTCTTGATCCTGACCGTGCCTGTTATGTTTTCAAACATTTTCTGGAATATCGTAGATTTTTGGATTTTTCGTAAATGAGAAATCGTGAACACCCGGGAATGTTTTGAATTTTCGAGAATTGAGCTCTTAAAAATTTACCCGAAAATTCGGCAATTTTTTGACATTTTGAAATTTTAGTCTGTGGCCTAACAGTATCTGTGGCATGTTAGGTTATTTCAATAAATGTTTCACAATATTTTTAATTTTACATCACTGCATAAGACACCTTCTATCATTTAATGACAAAACCATTCCAGGGTATTTTCTCAGTCACACCAGCAAGTGCCGAGATGGCACATTCAATAAAGTCCCTAGATGAGATCTTCGAATATCTTTGTCCTTCCCGTTTCCCGACATGAGCCTTAGATGCCTAAAGGCCATTAATAAAATTCAAAAAATGAAGATAGAAGTGTAAGACTTCATTTTACTTTTTACAAGTATGTTTATATTACGAGGGTCATTTAACTCGAAGTGGCAACATAGTTGTGAAATGGAATGTAGTGAATCACTCACCTCAAGAAGCTTACAGTCCTTCGATGTAGTAGTCTCCGCCTGCCTGTTGAACCCTTCGCCAGATGTCTGGTAACCGTTGAATACCTGTCAAAGCCCCACTTTATGAGAGGGTGTTGACAGTGCGCCCTAAGACACGAACAATGCTGGGAATGCCTCTGAAACGTTTGCCGCTGATAGGTTTTTCATTTCTGGGAAAAGATCAAAATCGCAGGGGCTCATATCCCGGGAATATGGCGGGTGCTCCAGTACCTTCCAACCCCATCGTCGTAACAGAGTCTGTACTGGATGGGCTGTATGGCATCGGGCATTGTCGTGTAGGAGAATTGGTCCAGACTTCAGGAGGTGTGGACGTTTGCGCCGCAATGCTGGTCGCAAATGGTGACTGAGGTATGAAGCATAGTATGCAGCATAGACGGTAACGCCCGGTGGAACTTGATGTGACAGGATAATGCCTTCATGGTCGTATGAAATTATCGTCATCACCTTCACGTTTGCTGGCCCTTGCCTAAGCTTTTTCGGTCGTGGAGATTCTAGGTTTCGCCATTCACTCGACTGACGTTTCAATTCCGGCTCGTAGGATCTTCCCCACGTTTCGTCACTTGGAATAATGTAATGCAAGAAGTCATCACCTTAATCATGGTAACGTTGAAGGTGTAGGCGCGCACATTCCCACCTATGCCACTTTTGAACCTCGGTCAGAGCATGGGGTACCTATCTGGCTGCAATTTTCCGCATGCCAAGATCTTGTTTTAGCATGCGGAACACTGATCCGGACGAAATGTTCAGCTCCTTCGCCAATTCGCCCTCGTGCTACCTGGAATTTGATAAACACACGCTGATCTGCACGCGTAAACATTGCGTTAGGGCGGTATTTCACACAACAATTACTTTAACACTGACTACTCGCCACGCACACTGTAATATGGGACAGCAGCAGCGTTGAAATGACTCATACACATCCACGGCACACACTATGTTCGTTACTTGTCTCCTGCCCACACGACACTCCAATCGTAGCAGTGTTGCCAGTTCTAGTTAAATGACCCTCGTATTTCACTTTTCTCCCTAGTGCTTTGAAGGCCCATCACAACACATGTCCAACATCATGTCCAACACTTTTCATATCCTCTAACATTTTTGATAAGTTTTCGGTCGAATATCGTTGCGCACTATTTAGACCGCAATTTCGAAGATTTTGTATCAACCGAACTCAGTTTTGCTCTTCCTATCAATGTAGCACTGTTCGTACAATATTCCAGTTTACTTGAACTTGTAGCATGAAACTGGGAAACAGGAAACTATAGTATCAATACCATCAGCTGGCGTAACTTTCTGTATTCAAAAATCGGATTACGGACAGTGAAAATAACAACCAGATAAACTTTCTTGTGTAAAATGGTATTTGAAACGGCTAGTGAGCAGGTATCCAATTTTGTTTGAGTGTTTTGATCGTATCTGTTTTAAATTGTACTAAGTATGTTATTTTATTAAATAATATGTACAATTACTTACAATAACACAAACCTACTTCTTGCCAATACTTCGTACGTTCAAACAAAAACTGGAACTCAACTAACAAATATTTGTAAAATACTATCGAACAATTATATGTCGAGAGTTTAATTGAAGGAAAATCAAATCAGGTGAGAACTGAAATCTCACAGTGGGATTGACCAGGAAAAACGCGGTCCTGCGACTGAAACTGGCGGAAAATAATGGATACATAGGAACACAAAGCTATGTTCAGTTTTCGTAATGAATTTTGAGAAAAGACAGTGAAATTACTGTCTGTGCTTGAAATACTGCAGTGAAGTTTTGCTAATAATACACATGGTTCGGATAGTATTTAAATTTAATTATAAATGCTATTTATCCTTTCTAAATTGTTTAATTTTATATCATGTTATGTTTTGGCTTCAGATTTAATCTAACGGAGAGTAGACCGGCGCCAAATTTACCAAGATATTATTAGAGGCGCTAACATAACTAACGGTTTACATGCACGATATGTAGAGTACAAGAAGAAATCTACGTCATCAAACCAACAAAATAATTTTATAAATGTGAACTTCTACCGCAAGAAGCCTGAATATATTTATATCCCCAATGGCGCTGTGAAGTAAGAATGCATAAAATCCTGGAATGTTGTGGTTTGGTGCACGTGACTTTCCAATATGGGGGGATTTAAACTGTTTATAGGCAGCTGTCCTTTTTGGTTCACCTATTGTATAGTGAGAGAATAAACGAATACTAGCAAAGACGTACATATGGAAAAGGTAGGATGAAGTACAATGTTTATGTAGGTGTGCGAAAGAAAGCAATAGAAAGGATGCGAGTGTGTTGATTTAAGTTTTTTTTTTAATATTGAAACACTAGATTTTATATGCAAACTACAATATTTTTTAATATTTACCTATTCGTTCAACCACAGGATATCTGAAAAAACAATTAGTGTATGACCGAATGCACACTAAAGTTTTGTATTCTTTAGTGAATGATAAGTCTGTTTACTACAGGCCAAATTGATATTTAATACAAAACTAGAATCCAGATTCATTTGTGGAGCCCTCACACCAACAACAGTAGGTGAAGCTATGCTGTACTGGCCAGTCAAGATAATATTCTATAATTTGACCATTTGTAAAGATCGGACATAGACCACCAATGAACATAAATAACGATATCGTTGTTATTAGTCTTAGAATAACAGGGAGTCTTGTGTTACAAGCAAGTGTGATAGCACTTTCTATACCTTTGCGAACACATTTGTTCACATAAACGAAGACAAACATATTCCTGATACAATTAGCCCACCAGAGCAACATAATTTAATGCACAACGTGAACACAAACATACATAATTGCTCTTGAACTAATCAAACGGTCATGTGTTAGGGGAAACAATTTACAAGCAGCGCTTCCAAATCAATAACATTGGCTTCCTAGCGTAATCAAAGTGAATTGTATTTTAATAAACACACATATATGATTATATAAGAGTGTTACCTAGAGGACTTTTTCCACACCTCTCTCCATTTACATCAACCTAGGATAAAAATGTCATTATTAATAAAATTCAATTACTTACGTCACGACAATCAACTTAAATTCTTTCCAGGGCTTGAACTTCAAGTTCAACTATTTCCAAGTCATTAATAACTAAGTATGCAGTCTCAAAGGGGAGGGATAATTTTACCTTATCCTCGAACAGCTGATAAACTCCACCAACCAGAGCAATGTTTGGATCAGTTGAACAATTGGTAATGTTTTGTGAAAAACAAGAAACGATCAGAAGAACGTATGACCGTACACGAAAAGTAGCTTTATGCAGATTAGGAACAGAATACACAGAACAAAGTCAGACTATTTCACGAAATTACACAAGTATATATATATTGCCACCCGATGTGTACTACTAAATACTTCTACCATTAAAATAATGAAGACTGAGATCCGACGTAGTATAATTTAGTTTGTATACATGTTGAGATAGTTCAAAATTATATGTACATAAGCTAATTGGAGTGTCGATTGTGCAGTTAAACTAAATGCACTTAATATTTACTTTTCATACAATTTATTATGAAGCACGTCTTAAATATCAGTGATAGAATATTAAATCGCATACACCGAACGAAATACTTCAGCATTACACCAAATTGGTTCCAGGAAAGTTAATTTTCATCAAAACTTTAGTAACTTGAATTGTTGTTGTAAATTGTGGTTATGTGCTTATGAAAAGAATAATTTATACTGTGATGCGCTCGTAGGTGTTGCAAACATAATATTTCTTACACATGAATTTTAGACGTAATCAATATTTTGCTGAAAGTACCTGCACATCACGAGGCTCACAAAGATACTTTTATGAAAACAATTCAATAGCGTACAGAACCGACTAGAATTTAATGTAGATCTACATAAGAATAATTTACAGTTTTGCCTAAAAGGTGACTGTTCGATTGGTTAAGGGATTTCACAACACCAGCCGTTATGTAAGAATTCCCAACTTGGTGGATGCAAAGAAAAATATACTGGATCCGTATATCAAGTAATATTAACATTTAACTAATTCTCTGATGAACACATATTGTACATGCTGTGCAAAACACCTAAACGCTCAATTCTAGTGTCATTAAATGTTGAATTCAATAGAAACAAATCCTAGAAAGTTCAAATTAGGAATAGACTATTATGAATACTAACCAGCGAAACGTAAACAGGTAAAGACAAGAGAAATCTCTGCATTTTATGTATGCAAGTAGAAAGACATTTTGGGCAATATACATCACTTTACTTATACAATTAAAAAAAATAACATTCCATCACATTAAAGAAACATGGAAAGGGTCATTTCCCAGTATTTTCCTCACAACTATGAGCTTAGTCAACAAGACCTATAGTTAAGAAGATTATCTAATATTCTCTATAAATTCGGTTCAAAGTTATGCTTTCCAAACAGATTAACAATATTGGAAAATCATTTATCAATTCGTCTTTAAACATATTGAGGTTATAGCACAATACCTATGTTATAAAATAATAAAGAAAACTATATAATCAGAATTTCTAACACATCCACTATGATATAGATAATTTAGTAGAGAACATTTTATTTATAAATAGTGAAAAACAATTTCCAAATTCAATACAAAAATGTAATTTAGTCAGAATTTAAATTATTACCATTCCAACTTAATTTTCAACGTAATTAAAAACAAATGTTGCCGTATGTCTAGATTATAGGCGATTGGTGTAGAAGAATTGGTACAAAATTGCTCCGAAATTACTTTATAGGAACGATGACAGATGAAGAAATGAAGAAATATCTTAATTTAATTTAATTTATGAATGATTTTACTACATTCCTGGAACTATTTAACATATTATAAGGTGAATTTTGGCGAAACAATTAAACCACCATCACGGAGTTATAAATTGTCCACGTAAGTTAATGGAGTATAAAGATCAATTCATTCCTTCAAGAACCGGCTGATTTGAACAATGTATTTGTCAGTACTCCCCATCGAAACGTTTTCTCACTATTTTTTATTTGGATGCATAGTTTTTTAAGGATTATAATGACGTATCGGTTTAACAATTCACACTCACAATTACACCCAAAGATTGAGAAAATTTCAGAAGATTTTAAGAATGTAGTTTGAAGCAGATTTCCATCCTTGTCTCCTGAGCAAGATCAACTTATTCAGAATGGAATTCTCACTTGAGGAATCCCTTCTACGCTGCACTCCCGTAATCACAAAATTTACTCCAGTATAATCTATGGCTGATTTATTACTCACAATATAGATTCTGATTTATTAAACCGGCACAGCATTTCGTGTGTAATATTCGTCTAGATGATACGTCATTTTGTTACGATGCTGCGTTTCTTGTCTGTGACTGTAGAAGCGTGTTTCAAGAATTCCCCAAAGGAACTTGTTTTTATCTTCTCCGCCTGAGAAATCCATGACTAGTACTTTTCTAAAAATCGTATATTGATATTTAAATACGGAACACAAATGACAATATCTTGCAGTGAAATAATTTCTATCCCAAACGTATGATGGTGTAATTTATAAAATAGCATATGAAGAGAAGCAATATCCTCTACATACATTATTACCACACTTATCAGATACATTTCATATGAATTTGTATCCTTATTATTTTGGTGTAGATATGCTTACCCTTTCTGTTAGCTAATAATATTTTTGGACTTATCACATCTTCTACGCTGTTAGACATTATTCAATCTACGTTTTTTATTAACGTCACCTTTTTCATTATAAGAAATATTTGGTAACACTTGAATATTCTTGAATATGTAACCGAAATATCGAATTGGAACCCTTGTAGAGCAAAGTTTCTAAATAATAACAATAATAATAGACATTATATATATATATGTTTGTTAACGGGTATTAAATTCTTCTCGTAAGTTCAAATATTGGCAATCAATCAGACATTTGCGCAATATAACGTTTCACTGAAATTTCGCCAAAACTTCATAAATGAAAGATGAGAAAATTTGGAGTTATCTGCACACTGAGCTCTGAAGAACTTCACTCCCATATTCTCAACATAAAAGGTAGAGATAGAAAATTTCCAACTAATCAACCCTTAGGCATATGTAAAAATTAGACAGCCTTACGGGTCACAGTGCCATCATCTATATAACTAATTATGGTTAAGTAATCATTTTCCATAGCATTTAGTGGGAAATCTAATTGGAGCGTTTGCACAGCTTGAAACTCCTATGATCAAGAGCGATTTTATTAAACAGTTCGAATATGAATACAAGAACACCTAACGTTATTCCCACAAGTAATAAGAAGAAAAAGGTTTCTACGTGTTTTAACGACAAAGCGATAGTTTCATTACACGGCATATCACAAACACTACTTGACCCTATACGATTAACTTCGTCAGAAATCCATTTGGACATCAAACCGCTATCCTTCATTCGTCTCAGAAGTGTGTTGAAGCGTGGCACTAATGAAAATCCATCCGCAAACAAAAGAGCGAAAAGCATATTTCCCAGAATCTCTTCCAATATATGAAAGCGTTCTTTACAAGTGAAACATGGATTCATCTTTTTTGTATAATATCTTAACATATGTTTACTAGAAATATATCCGAAAGGTTCTCCTTGCATTAATTTCTTCCTGAATATCTCTTCGTGGTAATTATTAATTTCATATCAGCTTCCCAACGCAGACAAAATTAGGTTGGATGTATCACTTAATAGGATTTGGAAGTATCTTATACCTGTAGGAGTAATTTTGCTATTTGCCAGTTCCTCCAAAGTGTTTATGTCTGGATAGTGTTGTGGAACTGTTAAACAGCTGATTATAGCACCAAGAAACACCGAAACAATTATTAGAGTAAAATATATCCATGAAAAATGCACAATTCTCATCGGGTTTCTTCGTGACTCTGTTACAGACATTTGCAGAAGAATCGCGAATGTTCTCATTGATATTGAGTCCATAGTTTCACCAGCATCTACCATACCTGGAATGTATTGCAAGCATTTAGTTATTGTAATTATGATTACAAACATTCCACAAATAGACAACCACATATGGGGTTTATATATACGCAACACAGAGTTCCAGGGAGATATCTGACTACCTTTTGGTATTATAATTGCAGCTGGTGTGATATCAAAGTGTTCGGAATACTCTGCAGACTGCCACACTGTGTGAAAGAGCACAGTACAAGCGTAAGCCACATCTACGTCTTTTCGTTGAATAGCACCTTGTAAATGGGTGAAACTTCCATTGGGCAGTAAATGTCCCCATTGTTTCCACCCGTAAACTCTAGCAAACTCAATTGTGAAATTCATGTGCTTTCGTAATGCTTCAAACACTTTTGGTATATACCCTTGAGTTACAAACGTGTCTCCCTCCTTCATGACTGATATGATTGGAATAATATTTATGTAGAAAGTGGCTGCTCTTATTTTAAAACCATGAAGATTTACAAATTTAGACATGGAATAAAATCGTTTGAATATACATATTACATCATCAGACTTTTCTAATATGAAATTTGCTTCTTCCATTTTACCAAGAATGGATTATACGATTTTACATGAATATTATGGAAACTATTATTGTTCAACAATTCTTTGCTGTAATTATAAATGGGGACAAATAGAAAAGCATTGTTTGCAACATTTCTTAAGAAATATTCTGGTAATAAAATATTGAAATCTTCAGGAGATGCGTTTGAAACTAGGCAAATGACAATAACGTACGCTCTGTTGTTCCAATATAATTCATTATAGTTCGTGAGGATTTCCTCTAAACTTGTTACACTTCCCACTAAATACAATAAGATATAATGTGCTCCAACGAGACTGTTTCTCTTATAGCTACGCTCATGCTTGGAAGAAGATAGACTCACGACAAACTGTGGAATCAATATGTCTCTTGATAGGTCCTTCAGAACCGGTATCATAAATTCAGTATTTCCTGAATAGGAAATAGATATTTATTTTACTCCTCTGAACACGTTACCACATAATACACTGATTAAATTTGCAAGTTTCTTGGAGATTTCATATTTGAAATTGTACTCAAGTTCTTTTATGATTTCATTCCCCAAAACGTTATCAGAATTAAGCAGTAATGGAAGAAGCATAAATATTAGAAGAGGAGTAATTTTAATTATAATAATCTTTTATCTTGAAAATATTAAAGTTTTTCAATACATATGTTTTCTCTTTGGATTGTAGTCAGTCAAAGTAAGGCGTGTTCTTTTAACACAGCATATTTACTCCTGCAAGAATAAATAAGTTTAATTAATTGATCTGAAGACGATCATAGTGTTTAAATGCTATAATATATACACCAATACATGTAATTAATAGGTAAATATTATATGTTAAGGTTGATATGGAAGGCAAGTAAAGAAAGTTTTGAATTTTGTCCACCAATGACTGCATGAGATATAAGCTTTTAAAAGAGAAAAGAATTATATAACATTCATAAATATTTAAAACAGTAATTTCATGTTAAATCTAATTTATGGCATGGTACAACCTGTATGTTATTTACTCGTTGAAAAACAGCATTTGCAAACTACATGACTGTGTAATGAAGTATCGCTTGATGGATATCACCTCGTCACAAAAGAAATATATAAATAATTCAAGGTCTTCAAATAAGCATGAATATAATGTACAGTAACTTTATTTTTATGTAAATTTCCTGATCAACAATGTACAATATGGATAGTTATCTATTGCCCACTACATATTACGAAATTCTTTGGAAATATCTCGACATATACACAATTGGGGGAAATTGTCTAGCCTACTAATACAATAAAGATGTTATTACTATTCTCTTGCATTCTTCGATATCTCTGTCACCTGATGTATTTAACCCTTAACTGCTGTGCAGTGGAACTACGCCTTAACCTCACTTACCTAGTTTTGTGCGGCTCAAATTCACTCTCCTGAATAAGTAAGTTATCATCTACTTATATTAAGCATCAATTGAAGACTAAAAGAAAAGATTGTGCTGTGACGATTTATTTTTATCTTACAGGATACCTGCACATCAAATGATTTCATTGTAGCATATGATATGTGCATGTGATTTTCGTGCATGATAGTTCGTTATAAATACCTTTTAAATAACAATCAGATGGTGTCATTATTTCGATTTGCTTAAAAATTTCAAACCTTTTTTTCCTGTGATCTTTAATTGTTTTAATGTGAAAGTAAAGAAAATTGAAATAATTTCCTTTGGATGGAATTTCTTTCTCTTGGTGCCTCTATGCGTTTGCGCAGTTTCGGGAAATTCCTCCAATAAATATTTTCTCTACATGATCAGATAGAATAAGCATTTCCGTATGTAATACCATATTCTGTTGTTGCTTGCTTTTATTACACACTTTGTACTTGTATTTAAATAGTGTATGATCCTTCATCGTACTCGTTATGGAAGATAAAATAAAATGGTGTAAGAATGTGTAGGATAAAACTGCAGCAACTAGAGAGAAACTCACCCAAATGGAAACTGGTGAGAAAGAAGTAAATTGAATCTTATTTATCTCTAACACGATATCTCTCAAGGAGTAGTAACTCATGCTATATGGACAATACATGTTTCTTCTGCAATGTACCCAAATTGTGGTCAATTTCTGTGGAATACCTGTTGGTTGGCGATTTTGCAATCAGGGAAATTTGAAACAGTTAAATTCTACCATGTTTAGGACCTCATTGTGAGGTCATTATATCATCTAGAGAAACGAAACTCTAATATGTCCAATATTCAAAATCCAATGTTCAAACCACATTTGTCGAAGAAATAACGGTTTGATATTTCATAACGTTCCTGAAATATGATCTAAAAAGTTTATGGCCTGCCTCTTCACGTCAAATGCTGGCCGGGTGGCCGAGCAGTCTGCGCAGGTAGACCATCGGCTCGAAGGTCCCGAGTTCAAGTCCTGGCAGGAGCATGAGTGTAGATTTTAACAGCTAAAGGCGAATCGTGACGGGTCGAAGTTCAAAGTTACTAGACTGGCCCATATAAAAATAAAAGTTTACCAAAATGTTTATCTTCACGTCAAGGATCCGAAAAGGTTAATATGTTGCTAATTTCACAGTTAAATTTTAGTAAGTTAAACTACAGTCAGATTAATTAATCGGGTTGTTGATGTATTCTCAAGTAAAAACAAATGTTGTTGGTCCTAGCAAACTTGAGTATATCTCAGTGGTCTTCAGTAGTGCAATAATCGCTTCCATAAAAATTGTGGATTTTATATGATTTGCCTACCATGTGCTGCTTGTCATCTTTTGAAAGGGAGTTTGCGCAGAATATATCAGGTAGTAGAAGATACATTTTATTTCACAGTTTAAATTAATGAAACATCAGTGTTTCTTCTCGCTTGTTATTTTTCTGATTAGTTTCGAGGAAATTTGGAAAATTATCCAACATTGGCGTTACGATTTCGATATACTTATATTAACAATAGTAGGAAACCGCTGACAATTATGATTTCGCTTTAGTCGGACTACAAATTCCAACAATGAAAAAATAATAAACAAAAATATGTTCTACAGTGTCAGCTTCCGACAGAAATTTTACACAACCGAATCCCGCAATGTTGGTGAAATGAACAGCTTTGATGACACGTGGATCATGTATTTTAGGATCATGCAAGAAGTGGTTTAGTGTGTATTGAACACTTAACTGCAACTTAAGATAGTTTCCTAGTTTATCTCTTAAATTTTAATTTGGTGTTATCTTTCAATTTCTTTTTATTTCATCCCAATGTGCGGGCTGAAGTAGTGAAGAACATTTATAGCAGAATAATATTTATGATAATAAGAAGAATACATTTGAGAAAGTATTTGAAGAGCAAGAGGAAGTAATCTGAAGGAGAATTCAAACAGGATTGATGCATTTGTCAAGGAATTTAAGTGTTTAATTTGAAAAGCGAATTGGGAGACTGAAAGCAATTAATGAAGCGATTTTTTGCAAATTACACAGAGATAGTTACAAAATCTGTTTCAGAAAGATGGATGAAATCACCACAAATGTTCAGTGGAGGCTGCTAAGAACTGTCGCATAGCATTAATAACCATATTATGCAATCAGATGAGTTTACTAACGCCATTAATTAAGGAAAGACGAATGTGAACCTACTTAAAGGCGGACTATTCTGAGATCTTTGAGAGAAGTATCCGAGAGCAATCCATGGAAATGAAATGCCTTTCAGTCTTCGACAATGGAAGCAATTAGTTCCTAACACATGGAGGAAAGCAAGGAATATAATATAGAACGAAATAAAGAAGTAAATAAATGAGCTCTTAACATTTTAAAATAAAATATTGTGTTTTGTATAGCATCCAGCTCTACATATATTCCCATTTTATTCGGTTATTATATATTTTACATAAGTATTCAGTTATCCAATTTAAGTCAACCTTAAAGCCAATTACATAAGAAAGTTCCTAACAATGGTCCTCCGTGTAGTAACTTCCCATTCCTCCAACTGCTCTGCCACCAGTGTTGCCTGCTCGTTGATTTCACGGCGAGTCTCTTGTCGATGTTCCTAGAGTTCCTCTCGTGTCTTCTGTTGTTGTTCTGTCGCCAATTGGAATTGTTCGTTGACTTCATTGCGTATCTCCTGAGGTTGTGCACGCATTTCTTCTCTCAATTCATTGACATCTTGTTGGAGCTCCTGTCTCTGGGCCTCAATTTCTTCCCGAATTTTCTGTTGATTTCTAAGGATCTCTTCCCGCAATTTCTGCTGCTGTTCGTTCATCTCCTGAAATTGTGCATTGATTTCATTACGTATCTTCAGCGGCTGTTCCTTTAGTTCATCACTCAGCTTCCGGATGTCTTCATGTGTTTCCTTCATTTGTTCCTGGATCTATTGTCGCTGTTCCTGGATCTCTTGACGCTGTCCTTGGATCTCTTGACGCTGTCCTTGGATCTCTTGTCGCTGTTCCTGGATCTCTTGTCGCTGTTCCTGTATCTCTTGACGCTGTCCTTGGATCTCTTGACGCTGTCCTTGAATCTCTTGACGCTGTTCCTTCATTTGTTCCAACATCTGAAGTAATAATGATCCAAAGCTCTCTTCTTTTTGTTCCTTAGGTTCGGGTGATTGTGCTTCTGTACACTGAGAACAGATCCACGACTTGGTCAACGAAACGCCTGGGTCAGACTGCTCCTTCTTGACGCAAGAGCTATCGCCTCTGCCAACGCATTCAACATGATACGTCTTACGACACCGGAAACATGTAATAGTGCCACTGTCCGGTCGATTCTGTCCGCAACATAACCTAATTGCCTCACGTTCATCAATACCGGTAATACCAGTAGATTCAAAGAGTTGCGTTTCACTTTTTATTGGCTTCATGTTGTGGTCCTCCATAGTTCGTTCGCAACAACCGTTAGTGCCTACGAGTTCTACTACAATGGTGACAGTATTATGTCCAAGATGAACACACGAAAAAGTATGCTGATCAAATTCGTAACACGTTAATCCTCTTCTTCGTCCCGGGTTTCGGCACCAAATTAATATGACGGTTCTTGGTAAGTGAAGAATTCCTTCCTCCCGGAGTACCAATCCGTACAATAATTTACCGGGCAGTAATTAAACGTGTACGTCCCACTTCTCTTGAAAAGAGCGCCGCGGGATGATATAGCACCCGTGATAACGACCGAGGATAAAGGCAACCCTACTGCTCACCCTTGGGGTCCTGTATAATACTTCCAAACCAGTAAGCCAGTGAATTCCGGAGACAGAGGTTGGTGGAACGGTAATACCGATAATAGGTCCTCTGAGCCCCGAAATAATGTAAAAACGCATAAAAATCAACAAATAGATGAATGTGTGCAAATGGCGGGAAACGGTCGCAAAGTGCGTGATGAACGTTGAAACACTTGAAAGTGGGTGAAAAACACTGTATTTAGGCGGAAAGCCACGTTTTTAGCATTTGGAGCCCCGACTCCAAAATCCACAAATCTGCGGACCACTTCTACTGACTCCGACCAAAATATTGAAAAGTATCACTTTTTGTGTGATTTCACGAAATAGCTTAATAGAAATGTTTCCTTCAGTATTCCAATGAATACTAACACTTTCTACACTTCTTAGAATACTTTATTACTATTTTCAGAAATCAAACTTAATCCGGTATTTTGGTATGCCGTCGGTACAAAAGGTAAAACATACATAAAAACGCCAATAAGTTGATATGTTACTACAAAGCAATGAATATATTTAATATTTGACCTGATTACAGGGCACACACGCGATTATTCTTTTGTGTGTGCGTTTACTTCTGTAGGCACGTGATAATTTTACCAAAAATTGTGTGCGTTTGAATGTGTCAAAACAGGAGTAACATACACAATAATGCACTCTACTAATAACGAAACGATCAAAAATGAATAAAATTTATCTGAATGCTCTTGGCATAAATTATAAGAGATTATCGTTAATGAAAATGTTTATCGGCCGGG
>JAGDQP010025925.1:875-26426 GCA_022664845.1 Lepisma saccharinum
TCTCTCTCTCTCTCTCTCTCTCTCTCTCTCTCTCTCTCTCTCCTTTCCCTTCTTTTGTTTACTTTTTTCACTTTTGTGATTGGCCACTACGCCCAGTAGCACAGCCAATCACGATACAGCTTTTGCTTTCTTTCTGTAAAATAAACTTTTAATGAACTGTAAATATTTACGAAGGCCGGGTGGGGGACAAAATCATATCGAATCACGACAGAGCTCTGAATCTCCTTAATGAGTCGTTGCAAGAAAATTCCCTCAGACACTAAATATATTCTTTAAGAGAGCGTAGGCAAAACGGGAATTCCCGTTTCGCCTACATTTAAGATGAGATGAAGATAATGATATATAAGTGCCTTTGGGTCAGTAGGCCAAACGGGAAGTCCCGGACCTTCCCTAACCCCCGCTAACCCATGGTCACTAAAAATACAAGAAAACAATTATTAATAGTAAATGAGAATGCATCGTGACAAAATGGATACTGGAGCACAGCAATAATTCTTGGAAGGGATACACAAACTCTGTGGTAAGTGAAAAATTTAACGCAAATTCCACGACTCACCTAAGTTTGTAAAGTATACTTGAATTCACAGAAGTCAGATACGGCAAACGTACGGAAACCCATTGTGCGAATTAACAGGGGGATGAGCGAGAAATTTTCCCTGGGAGTCAGCATGTCGGAACACGTATAATGCATAATTTTCATTTTATCACGTTATTTTCATATCATCATAATATCCACCCTGTAAAAATACCTTAATTTGCACACTGTGGCAATTTTAAAGCGTTTTTCCAGGTTTTGTCCTCAACAAACACCGGGATGATACCATCAACTTCGGCCCTGGCCTCATTCTTCCAGTACCGAGCATCCGTAACTTAGTGGCAAGCCTCGGGCATGAATGCTTGTGTGTGTGATATTAACTTAATTCTAAGAATATCAGTCTATACAGGTTAAAAAGGTACATCAAATTGAACAAGTAAAACCCGCTTAGGGTGAACAAAGTTCAAAAAAAGTTCTAGAGCGTTGGCTTAGCATTCGGAAAGTCCTGGGATCAATTCCAGCGGCCGACCACTCTCACTGAGGTTTCCCAGGATTTTTCCTCATTCATAACAGGCAAACGCTGTGATGGTGCATATAAAATAGGCCCTGGCCGTCTACCTTCCAACACTCTCTCCCAACCCTATCCCGGCTTGATCCTCAGATGCCTAAAGGCCATAAAATAATTTTTAAAAAATACTTCCCGGATCTTGTTACCCCGCTTAAACGACATAAATCAATTCACACATGCACAAAACATACTATAGATGTGAAATATCCGAATATAATATACTGGGTGTCAGGAATAGTAAGGTACCTCCAGATCATTCTTCATTGTCAATTCTCAGTGGTAGAGCATTGGCGTAGCATTCGGGAGGTCGTGGGTTCGATGCCAGTGGCCGACCATTCTGACTCAGTCCATTCCAGGGTTTCCCCTCAGTCAAACCAGGCAAATATCAGGATTAAAACTTCAACACAGGCCCTGGCCGACAATTCCCTGGCCCTGGCCTGAATTCCCGTTCAATATCCCGGTCTGAGCCTTAGATGCCTGAAGGCCATAAATAAAATTAAAATTCATTGCCAATTCAAAATGCGTAATGTTAATTACGGGACACACAGATTAAATCAAATTGTAATATATCGTGGTAGAAGAAACTAAAAAATAGAAGCAGAAATGTTATTTGGAACAAATATTATTTGAAATAAAATTTAAAGAATAGAAAATTGTGTTTACCAGAGTTTTAACTGATGAATCAATTTTTTTTTAACTAATTCATCAGGGTTTGAACCAGCGACTGCAGGCACGAGAGACTAGCACGGTAACCATCAAACCACCGAGACTTGTTCATTTTTTAATGAGAACAGAGTAATCATTGAAAACTATCGATGGTGTTCGACTTCATAACAAAACAAGTATGTTATTTTCCATGTCAAAGTTTTGATTTCTATACGGAAGATAAAAGATTAATAGTTAAGCAAATCAATACGTTTTAATTAAAAAACTAAAAACCTCTAACAGTTTATGAAGTAACTAACCATTTGGCTTGATCAGACATACGGAATTACATAAACAAGACAACTTCTAAAGAGCCAGCTATCTATTTTCTGATTGGCTCTTGACATCCAATCCCATTCCGTATACACAAACTGGGTGAAAATGAAGCTTTTTCATTTTCTACTTGAAATACTCATTATTTATCAGTCCTACGCTCTGAAGGTAATAATTAATACATAAAATGCTCATAAAATGTACAACCACGTAGTTCTGTATCAACGGAGCATGAATCGGCTTTTCTCCCTTCGTAAATAGTTTTCCCATATATTTGTTAGAATCATGTTCATATATGCACTACAACAATAGGCTATATTGAGGAAAGGTTTAGGATTTCCTTTCGTTATCTGAATGATGACAAGGCACATTCAGCGAACTCAAATGTCGTACTCTCGCATGGCAGTCTCTGAAAAACTATACGTATTTACGTAAACGATGAATCAGCACCTAGTCAGCAAACAGTAGTTCGGACAACAGATGTCATTATTCAACATTATCTGTGGATTCTCTGGGCAAAGTAAATATTTCTTCTCGGTTTCTGTAACTAAACTCTTGTGAGGAAATAGAGTTTAGTGCATTTTAACGATATACTGCAACCTGTGCATTTGATATTGTGTGTGTAGTCGCCAAAAATGTACACTGAACGTAGTTCTAAACCTTTGAAGCGGAAGAATCCGTTGTAGGATCTTTTTTCGTTTGCACTTGAATGAGCCATCGACCTTCACAACTCTTACGTTAGTGTTGTTTCAGTGATTGGCGTTTTGAACTCCGTCTCTTTTCTGTTGGAATACGCACTTTGCGAGGTTAATTCATTACTACGCGTATGTCTTAGTTTCCCTCTTCTTCCTACCAAGTAAATTAACACTTGTATTGAACAGTATGTAGGAGATCCCTCACAACGAACAGTGTGTACAGTTGTGAATTGAACTGAATTTTATTTATAACCTTTATGCATCTAAGGCTCAAGCCGGGATAGGTGAGGAGTCGGCCAGGGCCTTATGTTGAAGATGCCTGGTGTGACTGAGCGAAAACCTCATTCTGGATAGTCGGCCGCTGGGACTGAACCCACGACCTCCAGAATGCTACGCCAACGTTCTACCACTGAGCTATAGCGGTTCGTTGTATAGTTCAGTTTTGAACAAGAGTTTTGTCGCATGCTTACTGCTGACTTTCCTAGTTTCAATAATAAATACATTACCACATCGCATACATTCGTTGACTTACCCACGTATGCACAGTCGCATGACGCACTTGTATGGAAAATATTATCCTGATATGCACCCAAATAAAGGAATTACTTACTCTTACTTACCCTATCGCAGCGTTCCACAAACTATGGTCAGCGGACCACAGGTGGTCCTCGGGGCGTGCCTTTGGGCAGGCGCAGGGTAGCGCGTTGAACCTACCAACCAATAAAACTGGTCCGCACTTGAAAATAGTTTGCGGAACACTGCTCTATGGCTTACGGAACTCAAGTTCATCGCCGCAATAAAAAACGTCCCCATAGGATTCTATTCTGAGCAGGATCAAGACAGTTTTCATCACAAATACCTAATTCTCGAAGATCCCTTCTAATATTAGTCTCCAAAAGTCACCTCGTTCTTCCCTCTTTCGATCCGGTTTACCAACCACGATGGAATATGATCTTCGTTTCTCTCCCATCCGAGCTACATGGCCTGCCCACCTTAGTCGTCGCGATTTCATTATTCTTACATCAACATCAGGCGAGTCGTAAAGTCCGTGAAGTTCTTCGTTATGCAGTCTCCTCCATTCCCCAGTCACCTCATCCCGTTTAGGGCCGTATATCTTTCTCAAGACCTTATTTTCATCTGCTAGGATGGTACTCCAACTTTCGCAACCGTAAAGTATTATTGGCAGAACAACCGTTCTGTATATTTTCAATTTCAACTTCCTTGATATTAATCGCGAGGTTAGGAGTTCCTCGACAGAGAAGAGACATGCGTTGCCCGATACTAAGTGACTTTTTATTTCTTCCGTGACCTCGTTTTTGCTTGTTACATATGCCCCCAAGTATTTAAATTTGTTTATTTTCTCTATCTTATCATTCTTAATTGTTACGTACTTATTTCCTTCATTCTCTGTGATTCGGCTTGTTGTCATGTATTTTGTTTTCTCTATGTTTACCTGTAGACCTATCTTATTGCAAGCTTCTACCAAGACCACGGTGTTACTTTACAGTGAATCTATATCGCCCCCTATTAAACCTACATCATCCGCGTATACGAACAGTTGATTCAAGCCATTCAATGTTAGTCCCCTCTTGTCCTCTTTTTAAAATCGGATATTCTAACGCAAAGTTAAACAGTAATGGTCATTTTCAGAATTCCAAATTGTACCACGATATTGTATCTCTCTTTCCTTCTAATAGAATCATAGGCCTTCTTAAAATGAATGAATAGCTGGTGAACAGTTCCATTATATTCTCATTTCTTCCCTAAGATTTGTTTCAAGGCGAAAATCTGGTCCAGCGTGGATCTATTTCATCTAAATCCACGTTGGTGATCTCCAATGATTTCATCTAGTTAAACGTTTAGGCGAGTTAGCAGGATATTACTCAGTACCTTGTAACACGTTGGGAGTAATCAGATTCCACGGCAATTATTACAGTCCGATTCATCGCCTTCTTATAAACCGGAACTATTATTGAGGATTTCCATTCTTTTGGAAGCGCCTCCTTTCTTCATATAGCACTTACCAATTTATGCAGTTTCTTGATTAGTACCGTTACTCCCGCTTTAATTAATTCGGCTGGAATATTGTCTATTCCCAGTGATTTGAAATTTTTCAATTATTTTACCGATATTTCGCCATCGATATCGCTTTGTTCGAGTATCTACGGTTGTGCTATATAAACTTCGTGGACATGCAAAAGAGTTGTGTTTTTTTTTCCTAATGTGTTAAAAAAAATTAGCATAAGTTTTAGACCATATTTTAACTATGGAGTACATTACTTCGAAAATATTTTTGATTTGTTTTTTAATATTTAACTGATGAACATACCACTGATATCTAAAATGTTATTGTCAAATATTTTCAACGTATTAAAATATTGGGCTGTTTTAAATATATACTTAAACGTTTGAGTATATTTTGGAAATATTATGTACATGATTTAGAAAATATTTGCGGGAATTTAAAAAATACATATCCTTATTAAACAACATAAAACTGATTTCTAAAATATTACTAAACATTTTAAACAAGTTTAGAAAATATTTGTCTGGAGTGGGTGGAGAGGTCCAGAGCTGAAACAGGTCACCGGGTTTATGGTTCAGACCCGGTCTGACCAGGTAACCCGATTTCGACCCGGTAACTTGGAGAGTAAAGCACAATTTTAAATTCTTTCATTATTATACACTACTGAGTTTGAACAGTGTTTCTATGAGGGTGACCCGGTACAAACACCAAAAATATCCTGCCTAAATGTTCTAACAATAGTAATAACATCTGTGAACAGTCTCATCTCCCAGGAAGGAACAAAAATTCCCCGGAGGTGTGCAAGTAATTCCCCCTCGGAAAGACTATTGTCAAAGTATTTGTGAACAAAGCAAATGACAACATTAATTGATTCAAGCCACAGGAACGAGACTTAAATCGGGTCAAAACTAGGTCACCGGGTAGTTTGGTTCAAAATTTGATCATCAGGTCAAGACGGGGCCAATCGGGTCAAATTTAGGAGCAGGTCACCCACGTCTCCGTCAGCCCACTGCTCCCCTGTCTAACATTCCGGCGGCAATGTTTCTGATTAAATTAAGTACAATATTATCTGTGGATCGTCCTCAAAGTTTTCTGTGAATCAGAATTCACTAACAAATTTTCGTATCTCTAAACAATGTTCCAAATATTTTACATTTTTTTTCGACATTTTTTACGTCACGTGTATTTGTAAAACATTGAGAGTCGTCATAAAAGTCATTAATATTCCAAGCAGGTTAATAACACAATAGATATAGATACACAGTCATAAACCAGTTCGAATAAAAAGCTATTACGGGCCGCGGTAGTTCATTGGTAGAACGCGCACTTCTGGTCTGGCCCTCTTTCGATCCCGGCTCGTGACATGTGGGATTTGTGGTGGACACCGTATGCGTGGGGTTTCTCGGGGTTTTCCCGTTTCGTCCCACTTTCTTCATTCACCCAATTCACCCGTTATCAATTATTAGCCCTGAGCCAAAGTTGCCTTAAATAAAATTGAAATTTAAGAAGCTATTATTAGTTTCACATGAAGCTTGGAAATGTGTCGGTTTGGAATGACTGAAGCACAAAAATAAATAAATAATAATAATAAAAAAATTTTTAAACACATACTTTTCTTAACCAATTCGAACGAAAAAGTAAAAAATAATTTTGTTTACGCATGACTAAAAAGAAAAGCATGATGGCGTGCTCTCATATACAGGCCCTTTATAGATTGTTGAACTGGCGCGCTTCGTGCTTTTCTTTTTAGTCAGGCATAAACAAAATTATATATATAAATATATAAAACATATATATTAAAATATGCTTTTAAAATATACAAATATATAGAAATATATGAAAGTAACAATGGAATATTGTATTGTCACCCGACTTGCATCAGTGTGCAAAATTTCATGATTGTATGATATCGGTAAATGAGTTAAATTAAGGTTGCAAGATTTGAGGACACCACGAACCATTGTGAACTAAGGAAAAGAATGTAAAAAAAAATAATTAAAAAATGATTTTTTTAAAAATACGCTTTATTAAGATGCACTAAAAAGTAAACAATAATAAATTGAATTAATCCTATGAATCGGAAAATAAAAACGTGGGTGCTCTTAAGATATTATGATAAGGAAAGCAAGAGCACCCACGCATTAATTTTCCGATTCATAAGGTTAATTCAATTTATTATTGTTTACTTTTTAGTGCATCTTAATAAAGCGTATTTAAAAAAAAAACTTTAAATTATTTTTTTCTATTAAATAGATGAATATTAAACTCCCTGCGACATAGGCAACCCAAACTTCACACAATAGATGCGGCGTTGAGTGCATTTAAGAATAATTTTCAATTATTTAATTAATAAATTAATTAATTACAGTTAACTGGATTATTTGTATATCTAATGATTGAATATTGCATTGTCATCGGAAGCAAGCAAGTTTACAAAATTTCAAAGAAATCGGATGATAGGAAGTGAGTTAAAAATCAATTACAAGATTTCTACCAGAGAAACTTACAGAGCAAGTTAATATAAAGCGTGTAATAATAGAAAAGACTGTGTAATAAATTGAACAATGCTTAATTAAACGGTCCATCTAAGAAATTTGTTTTTCCTGTTTATTTTTGGGTAGTCATAATTATTTGGCGTCAACTGAAGTTGACAGTTGTAGTCTAGTTTACGTAATTTCTGCATGTGAATATTTATTTATTTCCAAAATATTAATGTTTATTTATTTGAAAAAAAAAAACTGAAATCAAATGGAAGAAACATTTGGTGAAACTATACATTGAATATTTTGTTGTACATGCCACATTGCTTTTGATTTTTCTTCAGTATTGTTTGAATTTTTTTATTTTTAGTTAATTCAATGATAGATAAATAAAATGACTTTATCGGAATTCAATGGGTTGGTCAAATTTTCCTTTATGTACGGAGAAGAGGATAAAATCAATCAGTGCGGGTAAAGTCGATCACATGCGATGATCAGCGATCATTCGCTATTCTCTCCGTTAGTGCGTATAATGTCGATTAGTTCAGAACGTTTTGTCAGACAGGGGAAATAAAAGCAGAAAAGTAAACAGAACGTCCGGGCACTTCAGCAATGGTAATGCTTCGTACAGACGTTTGAAGTGCAAACTGTCATTTTCATCTCTTTTGGATCTAAAGAAAACAGTGAGTTTATTTTTGTTATCGCTGAAAGAAGATCGTCAGAATATGTAACAATGTGTTGTAGAGAATATATCCGAAGGTTAGTGTTGGCAGTTTATAAATGTGCATTTACGTAGTGTTTCAAGAAAAATTGCGCTTTTGTAAGGTAAAGTCGATGATGTCGTCGAACTACAAGAAGCAGGTAGGAGGAACAGGAAAACGGGACTACAAGGCGAAATTCTTCAGACTAGCAGTAAAGGCTGTTAAATCCGGTTGAATTAGTATTAGATAAGCGTCTATACATTACGCAATGCCGTGCACTACATTAAATGACAAAGTGAACAACAGACATCCTTTAAAATACGGCCGCCAAACTGCTCTTAATCTGAGGAGGTAAAGAATTTTGTACATAATGTTTTGTGCAGAATGGGGTTCTCCGTTACCCCCTAGAGAAGATGTGCACGGCTACTTGAATCGGCAGGAGAAACGAAAGGAACGATTCAAATACGGCAGGGAAGAATTGTAGGAGAGCTTTCCTAAAGCGAGACAAAGAACTTTCTAAAACAATGCGTGAAAATGAGAAAACGAACCAGATATGCTGCTAGTAGAAGTGACATGAAACACTTTTTTTTAACAATCTTACGAAATCATATCAATGGAGTACCAGCAGATAATATAAATTCTGATTAAACAAACTTCACGGAAGACCAAAGAATTTAATTAGGATATCCTTCTGTAGAGGACTAACCAATTGTAATGAGAATGGCATAGTGACAAAAGCGATTGCTACGGACATAAGAAGAAAATATCTAATCATTTCTCACATTTACTTAAGTAAAGTTGAATAGCATGAACAGTTTGATCTTCCCTTCATTTTCTGACTTTATTTTGATTTCATATTACCAACTATTTTTTCGACAACTTACAATTTATTTTTATAGGTTATTGTATGTTACTGTCTGCTGCATGGCATTCATATGGCCGCGGACTGCATAAGAAGGCATCGACTGAAATTCAGAAGGCCCTTTGAACACTATGTGTAATCTGTTGACAACAATAATGACATTTACAATGCAATAGTACAAGCAATGTTACGTATAGGTCGTGTACAACCTTATTTATTGCTTCATATACATTTTATTTCCTTACGTTTTTTAAAAAAGGAACACGACTTGATTTGCCAACACGTTAACTTCGATCTAAATGTAAATTAAATTAGTGATCGACTTTACCGGACTTAAGCGGATAACTTCGATCACTACTCACATGTTTCTAAAGCACCCTTAAATATTAATATATTTCTCGTTCTATCGTGCCTTCAATAGGTGATACATGCAGCAACAAAATACAGAATTTTCAGGAAATTCGTTATAGAATATAACCTCTATTCCGTAAAAATTAATATAATTTTGATCGATTTTACCCTTGTCTACGATAGTGGTACATTCACGATAATCTCCGTCAATGGAGAGGCTATTAAGGCGATGCGACGGAGTGTCCCAGACGACCTTCGTGCACAAAGTGTTATCTATTGATTCTATTAGCTGCTTCCACTGTTGAATGTTGAAATAATGTAGGAATGAACCAGCAATTAATTTATATATTGTCCATAGACTTTTCTTTACATACTATACTTCAGTCAATGCTTTAAATGATAAACATGTTACTCATGCTGGCGATTTTCTTTACTTCGGTTGTAAGAGTTATGGCATAGGTAGCATAAGATAACAGTACTATATCATGAATACTGAGGTTTATCTTAGATCCTAAGTGGAAGGAGAGTTTTAGAGATTAGGGAGATCAGTAACATATGCAGAATTAGGTTGTACAGTTACGGATAAAAGTTGCTTTGCGTATCTCGATCACTGTGCCAAGGCAGAGGGTGTGAAGGTTTCCTCCAGGTCCTTGCTTAAGATGCCATTCCAGCATTCACCTGGAGAAACTGAGGGAAACTAAAAATTTCAAGTCAAAATAATTGGCTGTGGGTTTCGGAGCTCCAACTGCTGATTTGTATTGAGATCCAATATTGCAACTCCCACTATAGCATACAAGGAAATATGTTTAGTTCTCGTTGTTTCAATCACTTTGCGTTGTTCTAAACAAAATTTTCATTAATGCTACCAGCGCCGAAATCGGGTCACTTTTGGTGATCCGGTGACCCGATGACTGGGTCCAAAAACTTGACCCGAGACCCGGTACTGATCCTATTGACTTTCGTGCTCTGGGAGTAAAACAACCGGTCTCAGTCAAACTTGGAAGGAACAATTTAAAAGTAACAGTGTATATATAAGACAGAATTAAACACTGTGCTTTACCCTGCGGGTTACTGGGTGAGGCGGGTCCCAAGCATAGACCCGATCCAAAACTTGACCCGGTAAATACTATTGGCGGCATATTCTTGAAAAAAAAAATGTCTGAGCATAGCTTTGTTAATTTACAGTAGATGTGATGAAAACAAGAATGTATATCAAAGTTGTAGGCCTTGAACGAAGTTTTTTGTTTTTCTTGTTGTCGCTTAGGTTATCACCGTGACCTGCATGTAGTCGTCTATATGTGTGACAAATACATAATTGTACTATACTAAAAACACTCTTCAGAGACCAGTGACCACATTACAGATCTTTGTAACTCATTCATCCTGTTCAAAGTACTCTGTAATAGCCGACAAAATCAAGAGCTCTAGCAGAAATCATGAACAAATCCGAAATTGTATTGGGTAAACGTTATTTTTAAAATTCAACGATAACTGTACCAAACTTCCTCTTTCGTTTTAAGTTTTTTTTCTTTCCTTCAGCGAATGTATTACTACGTAAACCTAGAGTCGATGGGCACACTTCACAAGAAAGGGTCTGTATCTCATTTGAGATCAATAGGCCCCATTTTTAGTTTCGAACAATCTATTCCTAAAATGATACCCCCAAAATATCAATTTATTTTTACTTTTCGGTGTCTTGTGCATAAGCAATATAAAAGGTGTTTGACAGGTACGAGTCAAGTTTCACATGGGGGTCACCAAACGTGACCCGATTTCAGTTCTGGCTAAAACTACCACAACACTATCTCCCTAGTTTCAAAACGGCAAAAGTTACAATTTTGGTGAAGTTTAAAGATCGATAAACGAAAGGTGAGGGATGGGAATAGAGAAGGACGATACTGTCTTTCGCAAGTCATCGACGGAAAATCCCTCAATTACTCATGAGTCATGACTCTCTTATCGAAGAAAAATCCTCGTATTTAACCATTACAGTCACACTCGCTAGCTACAGCAATTTTAATTTTTAACCCCCTTTCTATTTACATTTGAACATAGGCGAAAACAGAGCTATTGCCTAGGTCAGTTTAAAGTAACGTAAGGGATGGGATTGAGCTTCCCGAAGATTCAAAGTACGTGTGAGGATTAGTTCGATACAATAGATCAGAGCACCCCCGCATACAAGGTTATAGGATACTACTGAGATACTTCTTGGAAAACCCGAAGATTGACTTTCCATAACTTTATATATTCATGTTCTTGTTTCACTCTTACGTAGTCATGGTACAATATTCATGGTCCATTCCTTTTCTTAATACGCAATTATCTACAGGACCGTTGGCACAAAGTGGTACTACCTGGAGTGCTATCTGCTCCTCAACCTGTGACCTCTGGAGTACTCCAGGGTAATGTGCTAGGGCAATTGCTTTTCGTATTGTATGTAGATGATCTTGCTACTTATTTGTTCTGCAACTCCAATGGATTAGCTATTACTAATTTACAGGTGATTGCAAAACATGCATAGAAATAGTCTAACCTCATGACGCTACAACGCTGCAAAGTGATATTGATCGCATTAGTACATGGTGTAATAAATGGTGCTTAAAAATTAACCCCTAGAAATGCACGTACTACCATTTATTTAAAGAGAACACACATTTCTTCTGCCTATACTATAAATGATAGACCTATTAAGGAAGTTGAGAGTCAGAAAGATCTTCGAACTATCACTGATAGTAGGCTCACTTTCACCGATTGTATTACTTCTGTCACAAAGCAATCTGTGTGTGTGTGTGTGTTGGGCCTTTCATACCGAGTTACGGGAGTATGTAACCTTTCCTTTCTTGTCACCTTCTACAAAACACTCATTTCTCAGAAATTAGAGTATTGCTCCCAAATCAGATCGATGGCCACTCCAATTCACCGCTCAAAATTGAACTCTGTACTTCTTCCTAGCTATTGTACGCTACCGAATACCAAACAATCGCAGCATGAGTAAACAGGATCTTTTAAAGACCCTAAACCTTCACCTACCGGAAATCCGGACAAAAATTGCCGATCTCCAATTCTTGTATAAATTAGCCCATGGAAAATTCAGATCTGAATCTCTTTTGTCTGAACTTCGCTCTCTCATTCCTACTACTCACTTGAAGTAGTCTATCTAGATCGGCCCACGCTTTCGATCATCCAGCGCTCGCTATTCCATAATAGGTTGCGCAAACTCTACAATGATCTGCCGATGAACATTGATCTATTAGCACGGAAACATCATTTAATTGAGAAGTGAGACGCTCTCTATGTTCCCGCTAGCTGGTATCTCAACCCTAGATCTGTTTCCTTTGTTGCTGTTTCAATATTAAATATTTTTCTCACTTTTCTTAATATTCTAACGTAAAATGGCTAGCCAGCTGCATTTAGAATTTTGTTAAATAAATATCCAATAAATAAAATAGTCATTACCTACGTACGAGTATCCACAACATTTATACACTGGTCAATTATGACAGAAGAAAAACTATTTTCTATGCGTCATTTTAGCAACTATGGACTTCGGCCCGTTCTGATAATACGAGTACAATGAAATCAACATCCACAAACATCCATGCCCCAGGTAGGATTCGAACCCGCAACCTCGGAGACGGCGGACCAGTGACTTAGTCCACAGGAAACCGAGGTCGGCTCGCCCGTTATGGGCTGCACATATCAGCTCAACGAAATGTAAACCAACAAGACGTGAAATAATTTCTTAAAAGAACACATTAAAGAAATACAACATTCAGTTTTCCCTTGCACCAAATACAACAAACCAAAAAATCCCATGGTCTACTGGCAACAAGCAAGGACTTCGAATCGACGCTGGGGAGGCAAGCGGGTTCAAGTTCTGCTGCCCACCGTACTGCCTGAGGTTTTCCTCAGTTCCAAAGCAAATGCCGGTATATCTAAAAAATGGGTCTCGGTAGTTACCTTCCCGTTCCCTGTCTCCGAAAGAGTTATCGTCGCAGCCAATAAATAAATATATAAAAAACAAACCATACGTTGTTTTTAGTTAACATTAATGACCGTGTTCTTATGCGTAGAGAAAATAAATATCAATGACATTTATAGTGAAATTTGTAATATATACAGGGTCGAAAGATACTTATGCCTTTGAGGAGAGTACCTTTGCAGTATTCACTTGGTTCGGCCAGAAGAAGTATGGATGGAAAGTGGGTGGTACACAGTGATACCAACCTGGTCACTTGTGGCTAAATCTAGCCAATTTAGAATTTCATTCACCTACCAAGAATTTTCCTATTGTTGATATACGGTTTCAGCAACTTTCTACATCTGATAACATTTTCTGTTGGTAATATAGCATTTTAGTCACTTTTAGAATTTAGATTAATTAATTTTAATAGTTTACTGTTGGTAACACTGGTGTTACTGTTTCAATACCAGATCTTCGAGGTTAAAATTAATTAGGCTTAAGTCATCTAAGTTCTTGAAGCCTTATTAATTATGTGCTCTAAAATGAATCAAGACTTGGTAGCTATTTCTAGTAATACCCTACAAGGAAAATAGTTTGAAGGCTGAATGTAAAATACTGTGTGTATTTCGCTCATGAGAAATAACAACACCGAAGTTTGTAAGGACAAACTCAGACTTCAAGAGAAGTGTCGTTCCGTATGTAATTAAGGCCATCCGTGGGAACTACAAAGCAAAGAACATATTTCCCAAGCAAATTCCCGAACAAAATGCAGTCAGTATGCAAGTACCAAAAACTAACAGACTACTTCTCTATACACAAAGAAAAAAAATTGAAAATTTAAGTAATAAATTGCTCAAATTCTACCGAAGATTCTTTAGTCACTGAAAAAATGGATAAAAGTTTCTAGTAAGAAATACAGGGTTATCCAAGATGACTCGGGGTTTCCACAACTTGTCATACACGGTTCTTGAGATTTATTACTTCCTTTCAACAGAATACCAAAGTTTTTATTTCTTATGTTCCAGGTGCTCAATATGTTCATCTGTGATTCTACAAACATCAACACGATAATTGAGTTCGCCTGCCTGACGTCCTACACAATAATTCTTATTATTTTGAATGTTGATTCTGATTTGTTGAATTTAGTTTAAGGCCTTTAAGCAACTGGCTTAGGTTATTATGCCTCAGACTATCGGCACTGAGACTGGATCAGCACTGAGGAGGTGTTCGAGTTCTGCTGCCGGAATGGTACCTAAAATCCCTTCCCACTACCTTCCCTGCCGAAAAAGTGCTCGCCAACGGACGTCATCTGCTCAACGTCTAATGAGCAAAGGTCACAGCTGCCCCTATGGGTCATAAATGTAAAAAAGAACTTGACACAGTGTACAACAAAGATAAAGTTAAGTTTAAAATTTTAATTTATTGATGGCATTTTGCCACCTACGGCTCAGACCGGAATATGTAGAGAATGAGACAGCTATTGGTCAGGGTCTTACTTAATGTACCATCACGGTATTCGCCTGCTGAAACAGGAAAATCTTGGAGGAAGTTCAGTCCGAGCAGCATACTGCCTCCAGTTGTCCGAATGGTTAGCAGGCTCGTCGGTGCACGGGGTTCAAAACTGACGGGGGTCTATTGAAAGGAGTGGTTTGGAACCCGTTTAAACGAAAGCTGTAGATTCCGTTCTGAGAAACTAACATTAATAAAAATTGAAACAGCCTCTACTAAAGAGCTCTCGCCAACAAAAACTTTATCATACTGGACGGCAATATTTGGCTACACGCGTTTCCGAAGTGACAAGAGGCAGTGACAAACGACTACGCTATGCCGGATGGGTAGAAAAACAAGTAATTTCAGGAGTTAAGAGGAACAGCTACTTAGAAGAAACCTAGTCTACACAAAGACTATGTCTTTTTGTTTTTAAAAGTTTCATCATATTATCAATATTGATTCTCTTTATCGCTTGGGATCATTAACCGTAGATAATGGAAGTAACTACTGTATAAGAGAATTATGCAAATGTTTACGAATTTTGCCAGTACATTATGATATGGTTCCCTTAAGAATACTACTTACTATCTTCGAACTTCTATGGTATCGATGTTTAATTTGCCAAGTGGAAAGTTGTTCAAAACAGATAAATTCTAATTTCCAGGGGGATCTGAGGACCTTAAGTCTACATTTAGAAATATATTATTTTGAATTTCATTTTTAAGGCCTTTAGGTAACCAAATATAAAATGGTGCACAAAACTGGAACTTCTTTTTCAAGACGCTGAAATCGCATATGAGAAATATCTGTGTAAATATTAAGATTTACAAATATTTTGTATTCAAAGTCTTGAACAAATATAAGATACATGTACACATAGCCGGATTAAATGGGGGGCTAAAAGGGATTTAACGCTGTCCCTCCCCCCTGGTTCAGGGGCTCCTCCAAAGGTGGATACGAAACCTATGTAAGCCTTTCGACCACAGGGGATGCGTAACAGGGGCCCTAAATGAGCCAACAGCCCAGGCTCCCCAAATAGCTTAACCCAGTATGGCATGTACCAACATTGGTAATCAGCCATCCGACCAGACAGGGGTGCACTGGGAGCCAAAGGGCCCACCCACTGGTAACCAAAGGACCCTCGTGGTAGTGGTCCTTGTGGCGAAAAGGGCCCCCAAAACAACTTGCAGGGGCCCTTAGGATACTGACCAGGTTTCAAAATGCGAAGTATTAAGTAAATATAGTGCATGCACTTACCATTAAACTTTACATGGGTCCTTCTTGGGATTTGTGAGGGGCCCTAGAATATGACTTCAGCAGCACTGCCCTTATGTTGGTCATAAGTTTTCTATATCAAAATTGTTGATTTTGGAAGACCGGCAAAACCCTAACGCTGCCCGTAGTAAAAAAAAAAAAATGATTAAGTGAATATATTTCCCTTTTCAAAAGGAAAGGGGCGGCGGGGGACCACCCAGGAATTTCCGGTTGGGTAGTCCGCCCCTGCGACCAGAAATGTGTAGCGCGGTTCCTTAATAGATAGTTACTAGGTAAATACCGATACAGTAATCGATTAGAAGCTATGCCCGCTTACTTTTGCAAAGCTTTTGAAAGAAGCTGTGCTAACCACGGAGGGAGGCATGAGACAAGCTTCGACCAAAGAGGTCCAGAAATGCAAGTTAATATTTAAAACAAATACGATGCAAACAAAACAAACCTACCTTTTCGTACATAGCTTGATGTTACAGCATCTCCACATACGTCCGACTTTCCAGAAATCACACCGTAACTATATCATAATCCATCCATTTCAACGCTCTTCCGAAAAAAAAAAAATCATATAAACTTCAAATCCGTCCCTGGTCACTCACAAGTACAACAATCTTCAAGCTCCACGAAAGATCTCCGAATCTCACCCCTTTCAGAAAGTTGTGATAAAGTTTATGTTTGTGTGTAACGTTATTTCTTTTATAAATTAAAATGACTGTTTACAGAAATATATTTTCCCTGTAAAGGTACACCTAAAAGTATGGAAGACCGAAGGAAAATACAGAAATTTTTGGTTAAACAATACGAGGAATAAGTGTACAACCACTTAATATGCCAAACTGCACTAGTACCTAATGTTCATTGTAAGTGCGTGTCAGGAAGAAATAAATAAATAAATATATTTTTTTAAAGAAAAAAGTCTATTCACTTACAAAAATCTCTGTTGTTACCTTGCATCGCCGAGGCGCGACGTTGTAGACGGGCATTCTGGTTCTATTATTCCGCGACTTGATAATTCAAGTGTAAATGATAGCATTCCTAACACACGATCATGGCACTAAACTATACGGCACTTCACAGCACGAGTAGCGACGGCAGTGTTGAGCAGGGTCCTGCCCCCTCCGCGGTGGAAACACTACTGGCCCAGCTAGGCTAGCTTACTGCCTGGAAACGTCCAATGCCACTCTACTAGCAGGACAGTCCGACGTTGCCATACAATCACAGTCTTATCAATTTCTGACAGCTTCTTCATACAAACAACATTATCAGCTCCACTATGGCAAAGGTCGTAGCGTTCGTTTCCACAAAACCCCTCACATTCATTAAATGTCCTTCAAGTTACTGCCCGTATGCTTCATATCACTGTCGTAGCAGGCAAACGTAAACATGGCAACATAGGCACATTACCCGGACTTTCTTCCTGACGTCATTCATTAGTGTTTTCAAACACATTCTACGTTCTTGGTTCGACTCTATTCAGTGGTAAATGTGATTGAAACTATAGTGTAGTTATTATTTTCGAAGCAGTACACCGACTACGAAAATGATCTCAAGGACCCCGGTTTCCAAATCGATGCCCATCACCGCTTTACACTCGTCACATCCCTGTAGGCAGGCAAACTGTTGCCCAAATTGTGTGTGTTTATTATTTGCACAGTTTGAGATAGAGATGAGTAGTATAAATGAGTAAAGGTTATGTCGAATAAATCATAGAAAAGCATACATGAAAGAAAAGCGAAGCTAGCACTTACCGAAAGGAAATTAGTAGTCAATGTTTCTACTCTGAACCTCTAAAATGAAAGATTCTCAGTTGCTCGCGTGTTAACTTTGCATTTGGGAGGTAATGGGTTCGATACCAGGGGCCAATCATTCTGGCAGTTCTTCCAAGATTTTTCCTCAGTCACATCAGACAAATGTCGGAATAGTACCTTCAAATTAGGCTCCGTCCAACTCCGTCCCTCAAATTAGGCTCCGTCCTTACCTTATCCTAGCCTGAGCCATAGATGTCCATAGGCCAAATATAAACAAAATGAAAGCAATATGCCTTCGTGTTGACATTTCAAGAACGTCACTCCTTACATTTGTTCAAACATGTTTACAATGTATGATATCGCATTTAATTCCATTATGTTCGGTGCCTTGGCAACGCAAATTATTTCTGACGAATGATGGAACTCGAAACGATTTACGGATGGTTTCAAGCTCAATAAGAAGAGTCTGAGACAATCCCGAACTTTATTATTATTATGTGCATGGCTAGTCTAAAACAATACAATACGCCGATACATCGATCACAAATGCCCTTTTCAAGATAAAAGTAAAACGAAAACATTCCCCGTGAAAAGAAAAAAAAATCCTCTATAATTTCGATAGCGAAAATCAAAGCACGGTTTTCAACCACGTAACATCTTTTCCCAGCCTCTTCAATGCGAAGTGAGATAGTGCCCGCTCCTTCCTTCTGGTCTTCGGAAAATAATCTACGACCGACATGAGGCACAGCTGATTACGTAACAGTGAACACGCCCCTCTTTCCAAAGTCAACCGAAGCCTTCCTGCAGCCATGGAACTTTCAAATCGTAAAGAACAAAAATGGTACTCTGTAATGAAAGAAAATTATGCTCAATCATCATTATGCACTCCATTACCCCGTTGGAGACTTATTTTGTACTATTTTAGTAACAAGATGAACATTATTTGGCAAAACCATGGTAAACGTTCTCTTTCGTGGGAAAGAAACGCTCCTAAGGCTGCTCGCGTAACACGGAAAATCCAAATCTTCCTTCCTCAAGATGAAAAAGAGTTTGACCTACAATTCTCTACTGAGATCTTTTCACAATCAATTATATATTTTAATTATGAAACTGTGACGACATAACAATGGAAGTGGTTTACAATAATAGTTATTTATTTTTTACTTAAGTCACAAACTACACAAGTTATTTACTAATTAAATTTACATTTATGGGTTGTTTAAACAGCTATGGTCTAAGCCCGTCACATATATGCGGAATGACGGCCGTTGGCGAGCATTCTGGGGCGAGAAACAAACATAGCGGCCAGTGTCCTGTTCTCGGTACCACACTGTATTCGCCTGGTGAAATAGGCAAACTTCAGTCTATGTGGCCGGCCGAACCTGTGTGCCTTCCCAGTGCCGATCCGAAGTTGTAACCGTAATTACTACACCAGGAAAACTTTTCACAGCAAACAATGTTTTAGTTTCTATTGTATGATTTTCCCTGTCTGTTCTCTTAACCAGGGATTCCGCTAGAATTTTCAGTTTGAGGGTGTAAATTCAAAATTAGGAGGGTCTAAGTGAGTTTTGCCAGTTTCTTAAACGATTTCTGACCGTAAAACTTTCCACCAATTCTGCCATCATCATCCATTCGGCCAAAGCCAAAATTGCCTAAAAGTCTTGAATAAAATTCAAAATTCAAATTCATGTTCTCCCCGTTGTAGAATATAACGCCTGCTACATACAATATAACACTCCATTGAAAATAATTACCGGTATATTGTTTTCCCAGTTTCCTCATCGGTCAACACAAAACTTTAGAACTGAAATGACCAACAACCATAAATGCAAACCGATATTACGATTAAATTGTCTGCAAATCCATTTCTACTTTTATACAGTACAGTTTCACTAGAATCGATTTACCCGTTCCAACATTATACGTTAGGATATTTGGGTTTCGTTACCATGGAAAAGATAATTAGCTTGGAATTTAAATTTTGTTAAGGCCGAGTCCGAGCACTGAAGTCCCTTGGTGAGCATTGTTCCGGAGAAATTGATATGGGAAGTTAAAACAACTAGCACAGGGGTCTTGAAGTGACGGACTCCGGTCCGAGTCTGGACCTCGAACCCTTCTCATATGGACCTGCACACTTATTTTCGAATTTGCATTTATTTGTGACACTTTGGCATCTTTGACTCATGCCGGATTTGGTACCATGTCAAGGGTATTGAATTATAAATGTCACTATAAAATGTAATGTGAATTCATGCTAATTTACTACGTGTTTATTTTTTATTTTCTTGTAATTATTCCACATAATTATACGGAGTAACAAATCTCCTGTTTCAATTTATTTATGGCCTACATGCATCTATGGCTCAGGCCGGGATAAAGTAGGGGAAAAGGAAGAGGGAAGGAGTCAGCCAAGGCCTGAGTTAAAGGTAAAATCTTGGAATTATGCATGGTGTGACACGAAAAACCTCAGTTACGATGGTCGGGAGCTGGTATAGAACACAGATCTCCCGAATGCTTAGCCTACGTTCGGTCTGAGCCTCTGAGGGCCTTAATGTCATGTCTTACTCATACTCGACCGTATCTGGATCGTAAAGGTCTTTTTATTGCAATAGTACCATCAATCCGGACCAAAGGAGAAAATAATTGAAGACCCCTGAGCTAGCACCTTATTTGAGATGCCGTATTATAATTCGCCTGGTAAAATAATGTTTTACTTTGAGTTTCTACGTTTTGGCTTCTCTTTCTTCCTTTATTCTTATTTCACTCACAATGCTGCGAGTTGGAAACCGCGACCTTCTACTGTTCATTAACTTCTTGTCTTTCCTTCTTTTGGAGAAGCAGAGAAGTTTCACATGAAGGCCACAGATTCATTCATACGTAATTAGTCACATAACACAAAATACATTTACAATGAATATCTTTACGTGAAAGCTTTTTTTTTTTTAATTGAGTGGGGAAAAAATGCAACACAACTCCCATAATTCAATCTTTCAACAAGCCTCTTGATATTTCTATTCTTACAGGAAGAAAGCCAGGAGATGGAAAGTTGGTAGCTTTCATGGTCTCATGGAATGTATGAGTGTATTCAGAAATCGAAATAGAACGGTTCATCTTTGTTAACATATTGTTGTCCTATCTTGTCTATGATTACTATTGACGAGATGGAACAGCAAGTTGTCAGATATTCAGGAACCGGATCCGTTCTATTTCAATCCTTCGATGTATCTTTGATATACTTTCATCATCTTCATAGCTTCACTGCAGTCACAGGTTCGATGGACAACGTCCCTTGGCGAACATTCTTCTGGGATAAAGATAGGGAAGGTAGCGGCAAGGGAATTCTAGGTATTCGCATGGTAAAACTAGTAAACCACATATAAAATGAAACGCGGAAGGACTAGAACTTACTTGTCTTTCCAGTATCAATCTGAAGTTCACAACATTATCTACTGGACATTTTTTACCACAATGGGAAAGAAATTGCAAGGCCCTCTATGCTAGGTACCATCCCGGCAACATGATTTGATTTTACGCCCAGAAAAACACAACATACTAAATTTTCATTGGCTGTTTTTTTTCTGACATCACTGTTTTACTGTGACTGTTAAGAGTCGTTCCTTCCCTGTTCCACGTTCCGGTTCCAGAGATAATTCAAAAGGACTATTAGCTAACTATAAGTTTGATAAAAAGATGTAGACGTGAAAGAAGAAATAAATATTTGTGGAAATAGACAAATAGAAAATAGAGCACGATGTAGAAAATTCTACAGCACTTCTAATTTATATATACGGTACATCAGAAAATAAGAAAGATCTACAATTAAAAATACATACAAGAGACGATGGGAAACTTCGGCTGATATCAATTTCTGATCTTGAATTATGCAATTTCTCAACTGGATCAGATAAAATTTAATTATATGGTGGGCAACCGCATTACTAATTGGGGCGAGGGCTTACAAATAATGGAAAGCATGTAATTTCAATATGAGTAACGGAAGATTAGGAGGTACTATGCAATAGCTTGTACTTGGGCTGAACGAAGTTAAGGTAAATGCAGGGATTCTGTCAGGATTTTCAGTTTGGGGTGGGGTGGGAGTAAACCAAAGTTAGGGAGTGTAAGTAGAATTTACAGGGTTTCTATCTATTTTTAACGGTAAAAAATTCAAAAGTGGGATGTGCGCTCAATGGTTTGGAGGGATGACACCACAATTGGGAGGTGTGGCAGAATCCCTGTTTTAATACGCACTTGAGTTGACCAACAATTAAAGCCTAGTTGAGATGAGCCACAAAATTAAAAGCTACAGAAGTACAGATTTGCAACGTGTGCTGAAGTGCATGAATCGCAAATAAAAATACAAGCTTCAGTTAGGGAAGTGTAAGATGAGACTGAAAAAGATGAAAGTATGAATAACTATTAGGCTGCTTAAGTGTTGCGCTCGCGCACATGTAGTAAGTTTTAAACGTGATGTGCGTCGTTTATAATATTTTAAAAAACGTGACTTTAACTCACCTGTCTGTCGCTGTTGCTTGCTCAACATTGAGTCCATGATGTTTGTAGTAAATTATGTGCTATTCATAACGCTACTGTTCATCAATCGAGTGTGCTTTTAAAGAAATAAAAATGACACATGGCTTTTTGTAGCAACTTTTGATTTGTTGGTTTTTGTTAAGTGTCTATATGCCATGTGTATTTAAAGAAGTGATATGGGGCGTAGATATGACACAATACCTGCCTGACCTAATCAGGACTTTATTCTTAGCAACAGATACAGACATTGCGGCTATTGGCGTCTCTTCGTGTTATGAATAATTATGGGCACTAGAAAAATAAAACAGTGGGGGAAAAGTAAAATACAAGTTTTATTGGGCTTTCCCTAGACAGGGAATTATATTTTAGCGTTTTTTTGTTCACTTTACTTTATGGCCCATAAAATTTACAGGATAATTGTAACATTTCCAACCTCAGTATCTTTGCGCGTTGGTGCAAGCACATTCAGTGTGTTTTAAACGCAAAGTACATCGTGTATAACGAAAAAGAAAACATCGATCCTGACTTCTAACTAACCCCTTGTCGCCCGCTCGAGATACTGTGTGTTTTTTTTTGTAGCAAACAACAAAATACGTGTCATTGATTTGATAATACGAAGTGCCGTCATAAATATTCCTCTGCATGTTTATTATGTATTAATCAATGAGTGTGTGTTTAACGAAATGATAAGAAGAGAGCTTTTCGCAGCACGTTTCGGATTGCTGGTTGTCGCTGGGTATTTATACAAGTTTCTGTGATAATTAATTGCAATGTCTGGCGGAAACTGCAGGCCATAACGTATTATTCGAGTTTTTTTAAAATTATATTTCTCTTTGGGTACTAGATCCGCAAAAGGATGACCTTTGGTTACACTAATTCCCTACAACTTTCTCCACCTGATGGCTATTCAATTACTCTGTGGTTATCTCCATACACATGTTGCAGATTCGTTGCACAGACTTCGTTGATTGTTAATTCCTCCGAATTCACAATCTAAATGCACCCATGCAATGCGAGCGGCCATTATCTATACTCGCGCACGTCTTTAATAGACTTTCGCTACTCTCACATATCGATGAATACAGGACAGAAGAGGATCCATGTACAGATACATAGTAATGTCAAAACAGCGAAGACGGGTTAGTTAAACTCATGTTAGGTCAAATCCATTGCATCTTGCCACAATCTTAACGGCCACTTCCTAATCCCATACCTTAGGAAGTACTTTTCGCTAATGTAAGTAGTTCTCTCTTCTATGCCACCCTTTCTGTTTTACAGTACATTAATTCAAATCGGCAATCTTTTCATTTTCCAATACTCACGAACTCTACATTCCTTTAACCATATGATTTCTTCTGCAAATTTTACCTTTTAGTTGAACCATCTACGGATCTTAATCCTTTATTTAAATAATAATAATAGAATTATCATTACTACGAATAATATTTATTCTATATAATGTAATTTCAATGTCGCTCAGAGGAATATAGGAATACTACAACGAGAGTAAAAATCGTGTGTGCATACATTGTATATTATATATGTACAGTATATTCTCTCAGATATAAACGTATCAGTTCACTGATTTATAATATACTGACAGATTATTTACTAACTTATATTATTGTATTTTACATGCCGTTTGGTAGTTCATGTTGTGCTAAAACAATCAAACCTGACCACTAACTCGCCTTTGGTGCTTTGTGTTTCGTAAAAAGTGCCTGTTGTACCCGCCTTTGGGTCATAACCCTACAATTGTATACATAACTGTTTTTCATAAACAGAGCCCGTGGGGCCTGCCTTTGAGATGTAAAATAAACCGTTTCCTATAATCCCAAAACAAAAACAGCGAAAACTGAAGTGTAGTAACAATTTTCACAGTATTGCTATAAAGTGCTCGAGCGTAGATAGTGGTTAGAGAAACATCTATAAAATGTGCTTATAGTCGTAGCATTAAGTTAAGAGGTAAGGGTGGGGGGGAAGAACAATTATTGTTATGAATAAATGATATTTATTATAACATGCAATAATGCCTGACTCCCATTTGCACTATCTGCACGGAGTTTTGTTCTGCACATAAAGAAACCCTAAATTATAGCAGATTGTCATGTACTGTAAAGTATTGTTTTATTCCATCTTACGATATAAATGTTAAGCCCGTGTTAAATTCTGTATGTTAAGTAGTTCAGCTGATGTGGAGTTCCTGAAAGCCAAGTTTTCACGAACGTGAAACTCGCGTTATCCACGAAGCAGTGACTGTGATTTTAATCTAAGACAGTTCCGGTTCACAGACTACTCGGAACATGTCACCGTCACCTCTTACCAACCAACTGGAAAACAGGATTCGCTCCCGTTGTGGGTTTACGGGCGTAAAATCTAAACATGCATCCCGGTAATTGTCTACCGAGATCAAAAAACACCCTGGAACACCTCATATAGGATGATGGTTCCTTCATATGAACCTGTTACTAAATCTCTGTAAACGTTATTGAAATCTTAAATTATTGGGCTTTAAGGTTAGTGTAAAGTAACATTCTCTAAACCTAGATGGCAGCACCACCTCCGTGTCTATTTTTTTTTGCACGAAATTGCACCTACAAATTCAAGCCTCGAGAGTTCAAAACTTTAGAGAAGAGAGTTCATAATCATTTCAGGAGTTCAATCCGTGCTTTTTTTTACTTTCTTTTTTGTTGATTGTTGAAAGAGCTTCACTGTTATATGTTTGGATATGAATAACAGAATCATCAATGAACAAAACATAAAATAAAAAATCGGCACGGATTTTTTATTTCAACCTTCTTCTCTGAAAGTCTGAATTCTCTAGGCTTGAATTTGTAAAGTTGTAATATCGTACAACGCTAAAAATATATTATAATATCCGGAGGCAGTGCTGCCATCTAATGTCGGAGATCGTTGTTTTACTCTAGTGGATCATTCTGAAATTAACGGGAAATTCGAGTCTAAAAATGTCAATTATATTCTCTGTAATTTAATATATGCATTTCTTGAACTTTATTTAAGTCATATGAACTGTCAACAGAGTTCAAGAAACATTTTTATTTCACATGGTCCTTGATTCACGGAGGTTTCATCCATTGAGGTGACAAATTTGTCTATTTTGCACAGTAAAACCTAACTTATGAAAGGCTTGGCCATTTTGTGTAGGTCTCAACCATGGAGGAATTAAAATAGAAGGAGACGCCCAAACGTATCCCTACTTCGAAAACAAAACCGAAAATGGCCGCCGCCCCGCGCGGTCCGCCATATTGCGTTAGGAATAAAATTGAAGTATTGCATTCACAGACATGCAAATAATCAGTTCATTCTTTATACTTTTCTGTGATTTTTAAAAT
>JAGDQP010025926.1:6423-26424 GCA_022664845.1 Lepisma saccharinum
CAATTGTATCCGTTAATATGTTATTTGTACGGAGACAATGGCTTATAATTTTCTTTCAATTTTATTACTATATCGTAATTGCCTATTTCTCAGCTAGTGTCTTCAGCATATTCCTCTAATGATATTTTAGTGTCCAATTAGTTTTTTTCTATTTTCTCTGGGGCCACATTTTGAAACTAACTAAACTTCTTTTCTCTTTTCCTCAAAGTAAAATGTCACTTTCAAGTAGGCACTGAGAAGTAACATAAAACAATCATTCTCCCTAGTAAATACGATCAATTCTGAGCAAATCAGTCCCATGAAGTTGCTCAACGCTCTTGAGCATCAGGCTATGTTAGACGTCGTTCATCAGAAGTCCCTATGCTCCCACCATAACATCAAAACGGCTTTCATACCTCTGTAGCGCACAAAGGTATAGGGAAATGAAGCGTATGCGCGAACAAACGTCTCTAAGTGACATTTTCAAATTTAAAAAAAAATCATGAGTACATTTTTATATATAACAGGAAAAATATGAGTCATAAGATATTAATACTTTGCACAAAAGCGGACTTTAGTCTAACATGTCTTCGTGCAAAGTATGAATATTTTATGCCTCATAATTTTCCTGTTATATATAAAAATGTACTCGTGATATTTTTTATTTGAAAATGTCACTTAGACGTTTGTTCGCGCATGCGCTTCAAATGTTCTGTGGTCCTTAAAGTAGATTCTTCTGCTTCATCACACAGATGGCCGAGATAGAATGGTGGAGTAAACAACTTAGAATCAGAAAGCTGAAGGCGAGGGTATAATGGTTTAATAAAGACTTCCATAGTACAGCATCCGTCTTGTCACTAGCGCGCAACCTTCCAGATTCTAATTGGAACCGAATTTTGTTACCTTTTCATTTTCTGTATATGTGTAGATATTCTGTTTCACAGTGTCGTTCTGATGTATAAAGGTGTTTAGATGCATTTACTGTGTTTTTTGTCCTTGCACAAAGCATGCAGAATGAACAAGTAAATGCATAAATAATACAATAAACAATAAAAAGGGGGAAACATTTTTCTAAAAACGGTTGCATTTGTTACCTAAAATCAAACAATACATTTAAAAATGGGACAGAAAATAAGAATGGACAAAAAAGGCTTTAAAAACACTACAAATACGGATACAAATCAGAATCATATTGTGAAACAAAATCTTCACATCTGTACTAAAGAAAAAAGAAAAGGAAGACGAACGAAATTATATTGTCGGTAACATGACTCGAATCCCAAACCTCTCGCACTTTATCTATCATTTACGTTGGCAGGATGTGCGACAACTTCTACTAACTCCCAGAGCATAAGATCCTCATTACGCCTTTGCCATTGCATGGCAACAACTAGGCCCACAAAAAAATATTTACAAGTTTTGTTATATACTATACCAATGTACAAAGTTGGTTTCGATCAGAATTTAATATGATTTAAAGGCTGCTTGTAAGTGTCTTAATCAATATATTAGAATCAAACAGGTCTTGAAACGTCATTGCTATTAACAAAGAAAAAAGAACTGGAAAATTGACTTGAACGACGTTCATGGATTGTTGCTATCCTTTTGATTTTCAAGATCCAATGTTCGTGGTAAGTTGTGATGGCTACTTTCGAAGGATTGACCTTGGACCGGTAGCGCTATTTCGAACTTTGTTCACGCCGAAAATGTTACCCACTTTCTCTCACAAGATACATTCGCCAAGTGTCTCGCCGGGAGTTGTTTCAAATTGATTAAAATGCAAAGTTCTTCGCGGCTCAATGTGTATTTTACTAATTTTAGCGGCCTATACGGGTAATTTGCATATTTATGAGCCTTCATGTATCCGGAATGATATCGTAAACTACTATTACGCTCTGACACAAAATTGATTTTATTTTCTTTAGATACAACTAAACATGAATGTGGTCATATGCAAAACAAACTGGATCAAGTATTGCTTCTCTGGCACATGTTACACACACCGTCCACCATACTGAATTCAAATTATTATTATTATTATTATTATTATTATTATTATTATTATTATTATTATTATTATTTTCAAAATGGAATAGGTGCAAGTGATGCATGAAATTCATGTAAAATGTTCACAGAAATCCACTGGTGTGGTTAGTTTGACCGTATCTTGAACCCTTTTGAAGTTACTGCATTTAAATATCAAGCACTTTACTAATATTGTACAAAATGTAAAGTTCTGCGTGACCTAGTTTGTGTGTAGTGCTAATTGTAGCTGCCCATAGCGGTAATTGTACACGATTATAAAACTTGATGAACCAATCACGTAAGCATAAATGTACACGACAGTAAGCACACTGGATGAATGATGCATTTGTGCAGTTGAGAGATAAGCAACTCGAATCTTCAGTTTCTCAGAGAACACTGTCAACAAAGAAATCACAATTAACGGGGGATTCAGCTTATGCAGTTTTTTCAGGCGTGCCTAATCATTTGTTGAATATTGTAGCACCGAACTGATTATGGATAAGTGTGTGAAGATTGATAATAACACTACGGTTTTGGATGTCTATATCCATATTATCGAGCAAAACTCGCTCACAAAATCGTTTGCTAAACCTTTTCCATTGACGGAAAAAGTATAGCTACATGTAAAGGTTTGGCTAGCGACGTTGCACCAGGCGGATCAGTTGTTATTTCCACATGATTATCCGGAATTGAAAACAGATGTTGCTGAAGGAGAGAAAATGAATCAAGAACTAGACAACATTGAAAGAGAGAGAATTATCCCGCCATTGTTTAAGTATATTCTTGTCCGCTTTGCCAGATTTGGAACATGTTACATATACGTTTGGAGGTTGAATCAGTTTCTGTTGTATAATAGGACCAAAGGCACCACTTGGTTCACGTAAGACAATAAAAAGAAGGGAAGTAGTTTGCATTCCATGGAGACAATGGGCTAAATTGTATTTGAATGCGATACTCCAGACGCTGATTTTACTCCAACAATGGTGTCTCTTTCACCCATGTTAGATAGTGTTCGATCCCTGTGAATCTCATAATTTAACCCAAATTGGTCGGTATTTAGAATTTCAGCTGAAGAATATTTTGAGACAATCTTGTCTTGTCAGTGAATTCAATACCAAATGCGATCGCAGAATCTTCTTCCGACTGAGCAAGTTTGTATGTCACAAAGCGCGTCACCTCGCGAGTAACAATTTTGTGAGCTGTCCTGAAATTCCAAATTCAGGTTGGTCCACCTCTGAAATCAATTAACCCAAGCTCTCTAGCTTTTGTACATGCCCATCCTGATATCAATATCATGGACAGCTATTATTAGTTCTTGCCTCTTGATTGACCACACTCATTCCGATATGACCTTTATTTTCTCACGTTTTGTTCCTTGTTGATAATAATATATCTGATACCGCGATAGATAGGTCCTATCCTTTCCACTCTCTTAAAGTGATGCATGATTGTCTTCAGTGACAATCCTCTGTTTCTAGCTTCAATTACCTTTTTGACATAATCAAAAGGGACACAAATGTTAGCTACATCGTCACTCAAAGGCTCATAAACCGGCTCTGTTTCAGTCACTTCCTCGGAAGGCATTTACACTAATTCTTGATCATCCAGGATTTCAGTGATGATGACGTCTTCAAGTTTCTGGATTAAACTGAAAATCCCTTTATCCCTTTCTCCATTATGTACTTCTCGTGTTGAAGATGGTACTTCAACCTGGCGTAGAGCCTCTAACACCTTATTTGCATTGATTTTCATCGTAGGTAATAAGCACATACACACACCAACAATTGCACAATAGCACTTAAACTCTAATTATAAGTCACTAACGTACGATCATAAAAGTAAAACAGTACTTCTGGAGTCGAACACCCATCAACAACACTAACACAGTCACAAGCTAATTCCGCACGATCAGATCACCTCTTACAGCCTGTTTATTGCAAACAAGTCAATATGGACAATTAGAATATGCGCTAGAAAACTTTACTGACGGTCTGTAAAACAGATCAGTTAAATCCCCACCAGGCACTTCGCGAATAGACACTGAAGAGTAACATTAGTTACGCACATGTTTTTGATGTTGAAAAATGAAAACTTCTTACTGAAAGAATAATAGGTATAAACGAACTTTTTATAACAGTGGTGTTATAATTCTAATTATTTCTTCATGTTTAATTTTTATTACTTCATTGTTATACTATAACATGGAAGTATTCTATTTGGGATTTCTGCGAAAATTTTACATTAATTTCATGTATCACTTGCATCTATTTCCATTTGAAAAAATAACTTTAATCCAGTATGGTGGATCCAAGATGGCGTATGGTTTGTGTAACACGTGTCAGAGAAGCAGTACTTGATCCAATTTGTTTTGCATATGCCCACATTCATGTCCAGTTCTATCTAAAGAAAATAAAAGCAATTTTGTGTCCGAGCGTAATAGTGGTTTCGGATGGTGGCATTCCGGATATAGGAAGGCTCGTAAATACGCATATTACCGTATGGGCTGCGGAGAACTTCGCATTTCAATCAATTTTAAACAGATCCTGAGGGAGACACTTGGCGAGTGTATCTTGTCAGTCACAAAAGAAAATGTCAAGGTTATACGAGTACTTTGGATTAAAACAAGGGCTGCTATATCCCTTTTCGTTCTCTCAGGTACGGTATTAGTACAACAAAGATTAAAGTACACTTTCACTTGTAATCTTGAAAATGTCTTTAGTTATGTTTTAAGAGAAAGGTTTCATTCTAGGAGTATACTCTATGCATAGTTATACATACGCTACCTTTTTGTAGATTCGTTTTGTGAGAGGTTTTTGTTTTTGCAAGGTTTACTTTTTTTATGCTTTTCATTTCTGAAATGAAATTCGCATTTTTAATGCCTTTCGGTAGGGAAACCCAGTTCAAAGGTGAGGAAAAGGAGGAGGAAACACTTCATACAAAATGTTTGATTTATAAAGACAGTTTTATGACCGGATCTTGACTGGAACAAATGTGAGTTTGAATAAGGTCTACTGAAATCAAATTATTCAAACATCCTCTCCAATGTTTCTTGCCATAGAAGATATCGTCCAGTAAGATTGCTTGTAAATAAAGTAGCAACTTTGTCACTTTTTGGATCTGGCTACACGGAGCATTGTGGCAAAATATATTATCATACCCCCCTGTTGAATTGTATTGCCTTTTTAATTACTCTAGCCAGTAGTTTCTTCTGTTTGTTAAAAGATTTCGATGTTCTGTAACCGAAATATCTCAATTTCGGAAGATTTTTAATGTGGTACAGCCAAAGTCGTACTGTTACGGATACTAATAATTTTTTGAAATGTTGCATCATGGTACGATAAAAATAATGAATAAATAATTCAACATATTCATTCCAAACTTGGTGGTCAAGATTATACCAGAATTACTGAGTTGGTGCGATTAAAATGTCCTGTTGTACACCTCGAGAGAGAATGAAACTGTCCAAGCACGTAACATGTTATACGCCACAATGCTGCTTAGGCAGTGGAATTAATGCCGTGTTTTCCGGCCTGTGAGTAAGTGTTATATCAAAAATATAGTTCCAAATGGTGAGGCCAAAAAGTTAAACATTTAAGTTCTTTTCACTTAAATTTATACTAAGACAACCCCCAATTAGCGACTAACAACATAAATAAATTTTAGAGGAAGTTAAGCATAATGAGTACACATGTTTTGAAACTTCACCCAAGAGTTAAAACTCTAGAAATTCAACCCCATGGTCAGATAAGATCCTCAATAATATCAAAAACGCAGACTCCTGGCAAAATACTTGCACGGCGCCTAACAGCTCTGGGAAAGTTGAAAAAGTTGGATACATGTGCGCCGATGTGATGACCGGAGCTAAATAGGTATATTGTGTTCAAGTCTGTAGTTCTTTCTCTGTCAAAAACAAATGGTAAGGTTTCTTTGCAGTCAAGTGCGATGACAAGTGAGTATTATGTTACGACAATCAACAATCACAGAATCACTTCTTCCACGAGCCAAATGACCAATAAGGTTCATTACTAGTGTAACTGTTGGAAATAAATCATCAATATCGCCATAAATAACTTCCATTGGTCAACAGACATGGATAAAGTCTTAATACAGAATTGTATTTCGAGAGAACAGTAAAACCTGAACTTAAAATTTCATGTTAACGTACATTAAGAAAGAAGAAAATTTCCCCGCTTAACAGTGGGATAAAGCTTTAAAATCGACAATTTTGAGGACTGTCCTTTAATCAGGAATCACCGACATTATCAAGACTAAACTTGATTTGAGCAGTAGTTCGATATAGCCGTTATTTAACATGCATATATAAGACGTGATTTCTTTACTTTTACTTGACACAAGGTCGTGAAAAATTGTAATAATTTGACAGTATGACACAATGTATTGTCCACGTGATTGATTACACTGAAAATGGTTCTTCAATACAACCCGAAATGCGGATTTTACAACTTCCTATTGTACAATAAATAGTCAACATAAATTCATTTTTTTCCTCCACATATTATCCACAGGTAGCGTCTGAAAATCCAGGTACAACTTTCTTGCATTTTCCGTATAAAGTCAGTCTACTCATACACTGATGATGAAGTTGATGGGTGTTCTGTTCAGGCAGGCTCTGACCCGAAAGTCCCTAGACAAAGTGAATTTATGGTGGTTACCATTGGCTTCCATCGGATGTAGCTGGGATCCTAAGGACGGGACACACAAGTCAATTAAGAATCCGCACCACTTGTGTCCCCACCAGGAATCGAGCCCGGGGCTCCTTGGTTACAAGACAGCAAGTGTTGACACTCACCCACAGGGGACACTATGCCACTGTAATAAATTCTTGTAAGCTGTCTGTAACTGTTTGATGTGAAATGGCGATACAATCATGTTTTCTCGTGAATAACAATTCTCTTACACTTGTTACAGACTGCTTTGCAATCATACTGATTTCAGTACTTCAGAAACAGTTAAAATTCTTAATACTGTGATGCTAGATTACTATTCTTAAGCCTTAAGCTGACTGTATTCTAGTTCTCTCAATGTGTTCGACAGTTCAGTGATGTATGTACTAAAGTTATAGTATAATACAGATTTTTACCAAAGAATTTATGAATAGTGAATTTGATTTTTTTTATTTATGGCCTTTAGGCATCTAAGGCTCAGGCCGAGATAGGAGAGGGGGGAAAGGATTCGGGAAGGTGTCAGCCAGTGCCTATGTTCAAGGTGCCATCCCAGCATTTGCCTGGTGTGACTGAGGAAAAACCCTGGAAAAACCTCAGTCAGGATGGTCGGTCGCTGGGATCGAACTCACGACTTCCCGAGTGCTACGCCAACGCTCGGTAATATATGAATAATGTTGCATAATGTTCTACGAGTAAGAGTTTTCCTACAGTTTTGGTGTTCATTCCACCGATGAAATTAATCAAATGTGACTTCAAAAACGTTAAGTCTACAGTTTATTTAATACTTTTTATCATGATTTCAGATTAACTGATATTGTCAGACGAATAGGTTGCTTTTTTCTCGAAGTCTATTTGTGATTACCGAACAACTTGACTGCAGCTTGTCTTCACACACCAGTCTTCTTGTAGGTATAGGACCTTACTCTGAAGCAATAAATACCCTGTGGTAATAAAATCAGACCATCTTAACTTTTAGTGGATATATGGCGGGGTTCATTATTGAGTTGAGTGACTCAGAAGAATAAAAATAAATTAGTGCTCAGTGATATTTGTCTTTGTATCAAGAATATTAAAAAAAGCGGAATTATTATCATTGATGTTTCAGTGCTAAATAAACTCAGAAGTTATTATTCTAACTATCTACGAGTATATACTTCATAACACTTGCCCCGTAAATCATATTCGGAAAAAGCTTTCAGGACCTTAACAGTTTAGGAGATTTCTTTGTACCTTTGATATCTTGTACTAGACACAGGTTGACCGACAGTTGATTGTACTATTTTGGGATATTATTGAATGTACGACCTGTTTCGGACAAATTCGATAAGCTTTGGTAAGCTTTATTTTTATATGTGCCAGTCTAGTAAATTTGGACTTCGGCCCGTCACGATTCGCCCTTAGCTGTTAAAATCCACACCCATGCCCCTGCCGGGACTCGAACCCGGAACCTTCGAGTCGATAACCTACCACCGCAGACCGCTCGGTCACCCGGCTGACTCGGAAAAATTCGAATCTACGAACAATTCTCTAAGTTCTTCCATCATTGTCTCAAAATTTTAAACTGGGTCATTTGTAACCACTTTGCTTCGCATATGCAAATGGCGATAGTTTTGGCGTACTTACTTTGACCAATACATGACAAAAAATGAGTTTGCTTAATTAAAACAATAAATGTACAATATTGAAATTAGTGTACAAGGCAAGTAAAGTAGAATTTAGACGAGAGCCACAAGAGGATAACTCATGATAAATCAATCATTTACTAACCGACATCACTAATCTGCGAAATTATGACAAAAGAATTGCCTACTTTAATGTTTTTTCAAAAACTAAATCAACAAATGGACTTTTGGACACAGCTGTAAAGATGATAATACATTGAGCATCTTTGAGAACTTGACGTTAATAGCTCTAAATATTTAAATGTTTAAAGTTTACTAATTCAGCTACAATGAAATTAGAAATTATACACCTCAAATCAGGATCCAAAATATCGAACCAACAGCAGGGTACTATTAATAGCCTTTGAGAAAGGTACTATTAAAATTCACGCTGAGGGAGAGAATGGAAGAACGACAGAATGTAAGGAAAGAAGTGATACAGATTCCCAACATTCATCTTGTTTAAGGGTATAAAAATATATAAACATGTAGTGATATTAATTGTAGAAAAACCATGTTAAAATCTACCTTAAGAAAGAATCCAGCAACAGAATATTAACATAGAAAAATAGATATTGGAAGTATTATCTTGTTCTCTTCTCTTCGTTAAAAAGGAAATTTATGCCCCACCTACAATACCTTTTCTTAAGTACAATAAATTTAAGATTTAATCAAAAAAATCTTCCCCAGTTTCCAACATTTAGAGGAAGTTTTATACCCTTTACAATATCCCTCAGGGTACAAACTACTTTGTAAGTCAAGACACCCTCATCAATTACGTGCATTCTTTTTTAAGTGTAAACGCTGTGGCCCGTCTCGTTTGTCCCTCCTTCCTCTTCCAACGCCCGCAAAGCACACTGCTACTAGTCAGGCTGAAGTAACAAAGTATTTTATTCTCTTCCCCTACTTACATTTGCCACCCCCCTCTACTGCTTGCCCTCTTGTTCTTTTCCCCCCCCCCCCCCCCCCCCCTTCTTCCACTTCAGCTACCCTCAATTTTCCTTAAACATTATCGTAATTACAAATTGATCTCAGGTTTGAGACAGGCGTCTTTATCCATCGCTGGGTTATTGATGACCCTGTGTCAAAGTTTGGGCATCCTTCTCGAAAAACAGGAGCTCCAGAGGAAAACAAGTGCTTCTACAATCCCTTACGAAGACAACTATATATATATTGTATATTCTCTTGTCTAGATATACAAGAAATTCTTTTTTTCTCTTAGCGTTCAATTCAGATTACTTGAATGGACAAAATGCAAAACAGGATTCAATGTCTTTTCTCTTTCTCACACAAAGAAACAAAGAGAAAAAAAACACTTTTAAACTAAGAAGTGCATTAGTCCGACCGTAGCGGAATCCTAGATTCACGAATACATCCAACAAAGTTCTGTGTTGGATTATGACTAAATCGTAGTTTCCTGATTGGATTTAATTCGAATCTTCTTTTCAGAAATATTTTATTTCTTTATTGAGAGAAATAAGAAGTCCTTTCTTACATGCAACAGAGAGCATAAATGTTCATTCTTTTCGTAAACATATGAATGTTTTATTAATTTGTTGATTTAAGAAAATATCAAGTACATGTCCAAGTAATAGTGTTCATATTTTAATGCTCTTTATATAGTATTTATAACATCCATGTAGTAATACATATCACGAAATTTTTCTAAGCCCATTTTGCTTCATATGACATATATCTGAACAAGTGTTATCTCGGTAGTACATACATTACACATTGTTCTAGGCCTAATACCTGAGAAACTCAGAAATACTTTAGTTTTCTGTTGAAAGATGAAATAATATGTAGTATGGTCGCGTTTTTTGTTGAGAACATGGAGTGCAATTTCAGATAGGACGGAAACGGAATCAATTTTGTTGTGCAATAGTTTGTGTAGAAAGGTTAGTGGCACGTTTTTCTTCATTGGCCAAATGTTTCCAATAAATAGTTATCAACTAAATTTATGTATGATTCGAATTTAGGACAAAAAAAGATTTGCTTGAAAGTTAAGTATCGTAAAAAATTTTACTGTACCGCTTCAATGTTTTGTATATTTTGTTGGGTAGTAGGAGACCACATTATATTCGCATATTCAAGTTTGAGGCGCAAATATGCATTATAAAGAGTTTTGACTACTTTGCTAGATAGTTTGATGATGAAGCCTGTTTTTTATGTGGTCATTGAATGCGAATGTGGAGCAAATAATCACACCTAAGTCATCCACACTGTCGATACGCTCGAGTGGTCCCGAGTTAATTACATAGTCAGCTCTGAAGTAATTCTTGTTTCTTCTATAGGCAAATCACTTTGCTCTTTTTGACATTGAGTTGGAGTCGATTGGAATTATATCATTCATCCAGTGAATAGATATTATGTTGTGCTAATCGAATATTTTAGTAAGAGGTAATTTCTCTTAATATGCTCAAATCATCAAGAAAACGGGACTTTATAGGAATGAGTTAACACACAGAGAAGGCCATTTATAAACATTAACAACAAAAGAAGTCCGAAATTAGATCCTTGGGGCAATCCAGAGCTGACTAAATAATCCTGATATATAACTACTTCGAAAACAAAACAGTGTATATCCGGGTTTTTAAATATGAGACGAAAAAGCCCCGAAGGTTATGTTTGAAGTTAAAAGCGTATAATTTACTTAATAAGATTATGTGATTGATTTTATCAAATGCTCTGGAAAAATCAGTGTATATTGTATCTATTTGATTTTTCATTTGAATGTATGATGCTGCAAAGTGTGTGAATTCTGCAAGGCTGGTGATCGTTTACTTTCTCTGCGTCAATCGATGTTGTAGCATTGAAAATACATAATAAATGTGCACAAAAACGCGCTTATATAGTATTGACTCAATTAATTTCAGCAGAAATGATATGGCTATTAGTCGATAATTTGTCGTAATATCATTATGTCTATTATTTGATTTAGGAATGGGTTTTATATTTTTTCCCGCTTGTCAGAAAATGTTCAAGTGGTTAGAGCAAGCTTGAATAGTAGATATAGCGAATACTTGAGTATGCTTACACAACCTTTTATCACATATGGGGCTTTGAGGTTTTTAATAGAATCTTCCACTTACTTCAATGAGATTGAATCGATTTTACCTCCCAAGGTGACCAGGAATACCAAGGAGATACTGATATTCAATTTGATGTGAGGCTGAGGGCACCTGAAGAGCCCCAGGCATGTTAGCACTGAAGAACAGTCTCCAGTGTTCTGACCGGGATTCGAACCCGGGACGCCTTATTCGTAGTCAGACGGGCTACCGCCTGAGCCACGGCATTCGAAATAAAATAAGAAGTTAGGTATCGACTGTAGTCTTCTGCAGTTTCGTAGCAATTCTGGTTTCGCAAGGTGGAAAAACCCATACTATGTGTTCTCAGTTTATCAAATAGCCATTTTATTTTTCATGACTAGAGCCTGGATGCTAGCCGAAATGTGAGAGACAGGATTGTAGTCTTACGCCTACTTACAGCTAAATTAAATTGCCTATTTTAATATATAATGCCTATTAATGCCTATTTCTACGTTTATATCCGGATACATTTCACAACTAATTTCTTTAATTTTTTAAAAAACGTTTAAATCAAAACGACTTTTTGTTCAATTTCGAAAAACGGGATATGACCAACACTAGCAGATTTGAACAATTTTTGTATTGTATTTCATAATATGAACTAGTTTCTCTACAGGTATATGTAGATAAGGTATGTTTTTATGCTAACTAAAGTGAGATTAGAGGAAATATTGTATCTATTTTCTAACAAATGATTTGTCAAAATCGATCACGGACTTCGGATTGTCAGTCGGGAGGCACATAGGTTCGAATTCTGCTGTCGCTCATCGTGAACGAAGTTTTGCAGGATTTCCTTCACTTACAACGTTGCAAATGTCGGGATGATATCTATAAAAATGCCCTTGCCCATCTCTTTCCCAGAAGAAAGCTCGACGAGGAACGTCACTCATCAGATATGACGGACTTAGGTTTTAAATGTCAATAAACCCAGGAATTAAACTTCAAATATTCAAAGAATTTCACATTCACTCATTATTGCATTTTCCGCGCTTTCTTTGAAAGGTTAGTGCCTACTTTAAAAGTTATTGCTGCCAAATCATGCAGATTCAACTATGAGAATGCTTATGACAAAATAAAACGCTAATAATAGCTCATTCAATGGTCACAAAACTTTCCTCGAAAATGTCCTATGCAAATGTATGAAATGCACGCATAATATTCCAATAATACTTTCATCCCTTACGTTCTCAAGCAGATAAATAGTTTCGAGATCTCCAATCAGGTAGCTAAAATTAAATGAATCACATTGCAAGACAGATGGACTACCATTAATTTATTTCACAGTCAGGCATCCCAAGCAAAGTTGGACTGATACCTTCGAAAACCATGACTCTTGCTCTATTACCGAAAGGACAGAGTATTAACATATGATAAGTATGTTTCTCGTGCCTCCAAGTTTCAAGTTCATAGTATTTTCTCTTAATTATCACATCCATCAGGCCGATTAATTCTTAACGAAGAACATAAAGGTATAAGCCCACCAAAAATCTGAGAGATGATCTCCCTTGGCGAACCCTTTTTCTGTCAAAGCGATTGAAAAGTAGCGACCAAGGCCATTGTGGAACCATTATCCCGGCATTTCCTTAGTGAAATTGAGCAACATCTTGGAAAACCTGTCAGAATGTTGGGCTACAATACTCTCTAATGCTGCTTCGAATCGGTATTGTAACCACAACTCACAAGATTACGAGAACTTTTCTATTTATTTATGCGACACACGAATAAGTTAGCTTTTCTTCTTTAGAAAGATAAACACAAAAATAATAATGATGCGAATAGCCTAGTTACAGTCAAAATACGCTATACTGCAAAACAATAATTGTAATTCTTTGCCTATTATGATTTGCACTGAATACAAGCAGATATACTTGGCAAATATAAAGTTGTAATTCAGACATTTCTAAGTTAAAATTACATTACAATTAAATTTGTAAGCTCAAATAAGTTATATTTGTACAACGCTTGAATTTTCCTTGTTTCTATAGCAGAAAATATTATCTGGTAACGAATCATATTACTGAAGTTAACACAATGCGTTTAAATGAGTCTCGAAGAGTAATAGAATTTGGATCTTTTTTTAATTAAAAAAAAAAAGAACATACAAACTTCTGTTGCTCTTTCCCCTCCTACTACACAATCTTGCGTATTATGTCAATTTCTTATTCCTCTCTCTCTTTCAACATAAATATGTATTTATACTTTAGTGCGCTCCCGATGAAGAGCACTAGGATATGCTCGAAATTAATATAAGGAAAAAAAAACAATAAAGATCTTCAAAACACTTACAAGACTGAGAAGTAACGTATCATGTACTTTTTAAGTAACTCTCTTCCGTGCGCAAAGATGAAATGATTTTAAAACAACTGGTATATCAGTTCCTTTGTAGGAGACTAATGTTACATGTTCCTAATTCTTCATTACTGTAGAGAACATAGTTAAAAGGATTTAAATATAATGACAGAAATAATTCCAATATTATATTAAGCATTAGTAACGACGTCAGCAAAATGAGAAGAAAAGAATACAACCATTTGCAACAAAGGGCAAAATAGCATAAAACACTTGGTTGGACATATCTTTTGTCCTATAATAAAACTTTCCGCTCAGTAAAAAAAAAACTTTAATGTGTAGTAAAAGCATAACAATGCTTCAAGAAATACCGATTTCGTTTCTCGATCAGTATAAAGAAAGAGAATAACAGCTGAGTACCTGAATAAGAACTTTGGACTGAATCATACGATTTCTGACTACCGTATGGTCTAGGGCGCTGGGCGACCGTCTTCTAGGTTGCGGCTTCAAATCCCACCTGAACCATGAATGTTTGTGAATTTTAGAAACATTGCATTTGTATAATCGGGATGGTCCGTAGACAATAACTACAATAAATGACCTATACAAAATAAATTACTATTCTTTCTTTTTACCATACCATTTTTCTCCTCGAGTATTATATCCTATAGAACCAATGAGTTCTGACTCTAATCGCCTATGAGATTATTATTACATCGCTATAAAAGTAAATGTGATCAAGGTTTGTAACACCGATATCTTGCTAAAACTGGAATTTGGAGTTAGAAAATGATAATTCCCATTCACGTGTGAAATTTTTAATTGTATAACTTAATTTCTTTTCTGGAACAGGACGAAGAACCAATTCGTGTGGAGAGGTATCACCTAATGGTCTACGGTTACAAATTAAATAAAATCAAAAGCGGTATAATATAAGGTTTACTAAAAACATCTTAGTAGAAACTTTACACGACGATGGTACAACAGCAAATTTGTAATGATAAAAAAGTAACTGTTTATTACCAATAAATTTAGTCTAAAAATAAGGTGATGAACTGCGACAGCGGAAGGGATATGCTAATTGTTGGTTGGTTTCAAATTCCTTTCATGTATCTATACGAGTAGCAAATTAACATGATGCAGCGACTTGGGTCAGTGAAGTAAAACCATAAAGTACTGAGAATATAGAATGGATTCAAAACAACACTCAGAACAGCTATTTTGACTAAGGTTCTCCAAAGATAATTTTTCAGCCTTACGAGATGATGGAAGATGCTCTGGTCATTATTATCCAATACTACCATCGCAATTTGTACTAATCAAGAAACGTCATCTCAACAGCTATGACGAGGATTTGAGTCACAAACGGCGCTACAACGCATATAAACATCTTTAACAAACATCACTCTTATAATACAATGACATAAACAAAACACAAACTAGAAATACAACGGTCCTGACGAAAACGATATGAAACCAATTTCGTTAATTCCTCAAAATCACTATTTTTCGGGAAACATAAAAGCTAATATGCAAGAGATGGATTGCATTTCACAAATGGTACGTAAGTATTTCTAAAGCGGATACAGTAAGAGATAATGTCACTCTTAATGTAAGACGCATTTCCATTCTCAATTTGTGTTTGGTACAGAGTAACATCTTCAATGTTCTTCAAACTTTTAATTACAAATTTCCGTGTTTATTTCATTCATTTCATTGTAGCACTGAAATAAAAATTTAGTATATATATGTATATATATTTACAAGTATATTTAATAATTACCGATGACTTACAGAACATCTTGTTAAAACAATTCCGATTTGACTACATAATTGATTTCGTTTGGGTATCTAGTCACTGGAAGATAAAGATACAACTTGATTTTAATATATTAATTAGGAATTGAGGTGGATTTCATTTTGAAAATATGTTTAAATATGTTTGAAAGCTCTTTAGAAACTTAATTATAATTTTTCAATTCACATTCAGCATCAAAGTTACAATATATTGTTATAAATATTTAGTCTTTCTTTCAGAATGTGAAACTGTTAATGAAAATTTCTTTAATAGAGATCAAGAAGGAATGTTTTTATAAATGTGCTTAGAATAAAGTTTGAACATTATGGCAGAAAATTATATTTGGTGTATGAAAATAAAATTAATGAGTATATATGAAGAAACTTTTCAAAAGAATCGAAGTATAAAACAAGAGATAAATACCTTATTCTTAATTTTCAACTGCATTTTACGTTTGAATCAAAGTCGGATGGTTCTAGAACTTTCCAAATGCTTAAGCAAACTACAAATTCGATTTTCTTTTTATTAGGTTATTAGTTATATTATTGAATGGTACTATTTTACGAAAAAAAAGTAATTCAAGGTTTAATTTTCCCCACGTATGGGACAAAATTATTGTCTTCACGTCCACATTAAGCATGACAAGAATGTTCGGTAACTTGAAATAATCTAACGCATTAAAACCAAAAAATAACAATGGATTTTTGCAGCATACCATAAAGTCGTGGAGGGCATTTAAAGAATTGCGAGCTTCACATTACAAAGATCAGAGAGTACTTCTCAATAAACTATGACATAGGAATTTCCTTGTATCAACCATACAAATATGTAAGTTATGCTATATACTGTAAACCGTTCAAACAAGAATTGAAGATTGACACTGCTAAGGAAGATATGACTGAATTCTAAGCTATGCGTTTGAAATTTTCAACTATAAAACTTCGTTCTTTTTCACAATTATCGAATGTTAGTCTAATGTGACATATATACACACGTAGCAAACCTGTATGTAAAAGCCTTACCACTGCGTCTTAAAAAAAAATCACCCAAAAGATAAATGTTTTACACTTTAAACAACAAATTAATACCTTCAATCACACGCAATTAATATTATGTACCCCCCAAACATATGAAAAGATAACGAAGTATCACATCTCACATAGAACACCACACGCTCAACACAAAATTTTTAGAAGGATACAAATGTCCTGTCAGAAGGAGAGACGGCAAAACACTGAGTATACATGCACAACATTGATCAAGCAAGTCACCGTTTGTTTGGTTGTTAGAAATAGGAACGGACAAGTAAGTACAGATGATTAAACACATTATTTCACTTGCATTTTAAAAAGTGGGGAAAGGGGAAAAGGATTCTTACAAATGAACCTGTGGAATAAGCAACAAGTACATGTTTTTTCATTGTCAACAAGTTTTAAAAAAGAGCCTTAACGATAAAGTTGATGTGAGTGGTCAGTGCTGCTTGTTTCTCCCTCCCTCCTTTGACCACAAGCACTGACCTTTGACAACTCCCCATCTCTATCCATTCCCATGCATGTCTCCTTTCTCTCTCCCTCTCTGTAAATGACGCAACAATGAAATCGTTGCTGGCAGAGAGAACGAACATGTAAATTTAAAGCACGGGGAGGAAAGAAGCGGAATAACAGAGCTGACTGCAAGATTTTTCCTATAGTCAAAGGGGGGATAAAAAGAGGACGGAGAACCAACATTGCGCTATGAATGCATTACCGCGATGCACACTACAACTACATACATACACATCAAAGCAGAGACATGTTTCGTGCTAATATGCAGTCCAACAACTCTCTCATACAATCTTACTTCTTTTCTTGTATGTTATTGTGCATTTGGTGAAACGCATGAACGACTTTGTATCGGTGAATTGCAAGTGGATAGATAGATTGAGAAAGAAAAAAAAAACGAAAGAGGGGAGAGATCTGTTCAATGGATGGTTCTTAGGTTGTTGCAGTGCAAGTTCTTAACAGTGATTTCGCAGGGAATCGTCTTCGATTCTTCCCCTAATTGAAGCGGTACTTTCTAATAAGAACTAGTTATTTATGTATGCATGCATTCCCCCTTCTTCTCATTCTGCAAAAGAAAAAAAAATGTCTCTGTCGCTTTCTCACACTCACTCACTATTGCATTCAAAGTGCACAAATACAGTTTGCATGACTTCTCAATCGCATATGCAACCAATTCAGCTTTCCTTGACGGTTGTTAAAAAGCTATTGCAAATGTCGGAAGGGAAAGATGCAGTCACCTTGATATAGACGTCTGTATAAGCTTCCCCTTTTCCTCTGGACATTACAGATGAAAGAATATTAACAAGACAAAGAAGGAGATTTAAATTAGATGCACGAAGCCGACTATTTCCACTATGTATAGTAATGTTTTTTTTATTCTACTTGTACCATTTATTGTACACTGTATGTCAAACATATTGGAAGATAAATAGAAATGCATACACAATAAACCAGAAATGACGGAGCATGTGCAAACACAGAACTTTGTTCTTAACGGAACAGCTGAAAAACGTGGAAACAATAAACATCCCTCGGTATATATTTTTATGTAAAGTTTTCTCTCAGCACTTTTTCCGTTAACTTTGGCTCTCATCCAAATATATGCAATGTACTAGTATATCTCCATTCTTTTCATACTTCAATAGATATCATGAATTGAAGATTCTAGATACATCCCTCCTTTCTCTTTTCTGACAGAAATACCATGAACGATCCAGTCTATATGATTTAGGGAAAAAAATCGAGACCAGTAATGAGGAGGCGATAGTTGTGAAAATGCTGTTCACGGCAGCCATTTTGACTGTTTCTCTAGCAGGGCGTTTTCTCAGTTCCACTAGGCAAGACGGTACTTGAAATACAGATTCCGGTTACTTCCATGTCCTTCGTCGTGAACAATTTTCTCTCTGAGGGACGTCATTCTCCAGACTTGAGGCAAGCCTACGGCGTACATGGCAAGAGAGCTCTATGCCACAGGAAATACAGCTACGTTAGTTTTTTCTTGTTTTTTTCTTCCATTCGGAACCTATAAGTTTAATCTTTCTCTTTCCCTGAGTGTTTCATCTCATTCTCTTCTCTTTCTCAGTTTAGAAGTTTGTGACAACTTTTTCCAGTAATTACTCAATTAGCTCAAGTATCTGCCCAATCATCTAAGATATTTATACGAGATATATCGAAAATTTTAAGGATCAAAAGCTGATATCTTTCCATGTAGGCAGACATATTTTTGTGCATTTAAATTCTAAACACATTTCCACTGTTGCATACATACATGCAACTATTGAAATTCTCCACAAAGGAATTCAATTGGCATTTCGTTTCCAACTTTAATTACCGTTTAGATTTATACAAAAAGCCACGACACGACAATGGTTTGAATTTGTTTGTTCTAAATCCAAAAATGAATTTTATTACTTTCACGTGTTTGTTTTGTTTTCATATTAGAAAGCACTGTCAACGATAGTGAAAACAATCTTTATATATCTATTCTATTCCGTAATGCTTTTAATTAAGAGGACATTGTACGTTAATATTAATTTGTTTTGTATCTTAAATAATTTACTTACGATTTTTCACCAAAAAAAAAAGTCCGAGTCAAATTTATTTATAAATACTGGCTCATAAGTTAGACAATTTAGCAGGTATTTGTCTTAAACTGAAATTTGTATGACATTAGAAAAATTCTTGAATCTGATCAAGGTACATTAAATTCTGGATGTGTTAATGCTGTTGAAATATGAATAAAATATAAAAACCTTCTTAAGAATACTTTGCATTTGATAGATTTGAATAGCCGTGAAGCACAAAGGAACCTATTATTAGAGCTTGAATTTTATGCTGAAAAGATTTGCGTGGCCACTTAAACTAGAACCACAAAATGCCAACAACTATAATGAGGAAAAAAAGTTCTCTCAGAGGATTAGGAGGAGAGTCCATATAACAGAAGGATTAGAAGGCGAAGTACAAACTATAGTGGTCAGTGGTTCTTGTATAATTCAGATCCATCCGACTTACAAGCCACAAACACTAGAGACTTGGATAATCCATACACAAGAGTACATAAACGTAAATACGTAAACTCTGAACAAGAACTCTATTTTTTTTTACTTTACGGGTCAAGCAATGTGATGGAAGTTCAAACTATATGTATTAACTCACACCGCTAACGCTAGCAAACCAGATTTAGAACTTACTAAACCTTCGTCTTTACCTGCATTTCTATTTTGCTCTAAGCACCATCACCAGTAACCAAAGCTTATCTCATTTCCATCTCTCTCAATGTTCCCCACAATAAGACAAAGCTAATAAGTTCTTAGATTCTTGCGTGTAATAAGTTTCAATTCAGTGAAAAATGGATCTATGGCTGTAGAGTTGACGTTAAATGTACATATATTCAAATATGCTAAAGACTGTCTAAGAAAGGACTTTTATTACATG